>JAVFBZ010076250.1:0-26528 GCA_032466195.1 Katharina tunicata | reverse complement strand
CTTCGCTTCAGATTGTCACAAGGGGCCCCAGTTCATTGCTCTGCCCAGGGGCCTATGATACTGTTAAGACGGCTCTGAGAAAGAAAGATGTCTTGCCATCACCTTGCATACTATGTTGTTGTTCTCAGTTACAGTCCAATATAAGTTGATTCCTGTTAAAAACATTACATTACAAACTTTCATTCCTCACTGTGTGGTTTTCACCTCAAATACATGTTATGTAAAATAAAAACAAAAAGTTTACGCAAAAGAATACACTGTACTTTATTGTTTTTATATTCAGTTTTAATCAAATGATTAGAATAGAGCATCAGGAGGCCATTTGTTGTGGTGTACTGTTTTCCTCCTGTAAATATCTTCAAGTATCTTGTGTTTTTGCACTGTTTTGCCAGCCTTGTTAATGGTGGATTCCTTCACTCATGGTGCTGACACGCCCTCATATAAGTGACTTAACCTTTATAATGCCGTAAAACTTTAATCAAACAAACAAATACAAAATTATGAAAGACACCTTGATCAACAGTTGTATCTTTTGTTAATTTGTATTTACCACTGTTGAGTGCACAAGGGAATAAAAGTTTCTGTTATGGACACTTGTTTGTTGACACTTTTGAGTGAAACTGTTAGGTTCAGCAGATGATTAAAGGTTTAAGTCCATGACTGTTAGACATTGACCATGTACATGTACTTGTAGTTGAATAGTGGTCCTGATGACTACAATGAGGGCTAAGACTGTGATATTACATGAAGTGCTGTAAATATAGGCCAGCATGTTGACTTGCCTTCTGTACAGTAAGTTGAGTTCACAACGACCTGGCAACGCTTCACTTGGCATGGACATAGCCCCAATATCTCACTCAAAATCAGGTATGCTTCTGCGTTTGGCTACTGTTTTAATGCAGACACCAACTTAATAGCTATTAGACAGAAGTATGTCTGGACAATTATATGTTGAAAAGAACTGGATTATCACTATACCCTGTTCATGATTATTAACTTATACATTAAATAAAAATGAACTGGCAAGCATTCCCACTGATAAATTCCGTGTTAGCAGGATCGTTAATGATTGTTTTGTCTGAGTTAAGCAGCCACACTAACGCCAAGTTGTGGTAGACAGAACAGACTAGTTTATTTAAACTTGTCACTCAAGTTCGCTGAATTATTCATTAAGGAATAGTAACACAGTTTGTTCAGCATAGACACCTAGTGTTCAGCTCCTAGGCAGCTTAACTGGTGTGTGCTGTTCAGAATGAGATAGCTCTTTGTCATGTTTTAGATTTTAAACCTACATACATTTAATTATGGATAATATTTTAAAAAATAATATACAACAGATGCCTTTTCAATGATTTGTAATCAGGCTGTTCGCATGTTAGCAGCCGGGAACCCGTTAAGACCGTAGTACAACTGTAATATGTTCGGAGGTGTTTGGTTGGAGGACATTCTCAGTGGTTGCCTTGGTGAAACAAATATGATTTACTTGTGGAGTTTGTGTAGAGAATCCTACAGCTTTGGCCTGTCCTATGGCGCTATGATTTATGTCTTCTTATTGTCCAGCTCTTTGGTGACATGTGACTGTTCAAATCAAGAAGGCAGTGATAGATAAGAACTTTCTGATTTGTTTAAAACCTTCGCCAGTGTATATATCTGGCTTGGTCGTAAAGAAGCACAATTGTATGTAGTGATATTCGGTAAATTGCCGTAAATTATGTGGTTGTCGTCGAACGAATTACAGTAACATGTATATAGGGCCGCTTACGCACACAAAATTAGTGTTTTTCAGCAAATGCAGATTGCCTCATTTTGTAAAGTTTCTTCACAATTAAAACAGTTATGTTGAAATAAAAAAGTGCCAGTCAGATAATCCTGCCACTATTCAAATTAAACGTTAAGAGGGCTGGTCATTTTCACTCATAATTAATGTGTCAACAAAGCCTTCGATCCTGCTGTGGTGAATGACCTTATATGTAGCGAGTCAGCGTTATGAATGTTGTACAGGGCGGGGCTAATAACAGTTGATTTAGAGTAAAGTCGGTACATTAAAGCCTGACCCAGATGTGACAGCAAATTGACACATCATCGTGAAAGTAGCGCACAAAGCTGAAGGATGTACTAATTAAGATGGCGCATATTTATCCCAAAGATCAGTCTGCATTAAAAAGCTAGATGGTACTTAATGGTTACAAAAAGGAACTTCTTGTGCCCATTTGCTCAGCAGGTAGCCAATTTGTTGTGGATTTTTTTTTTGTTTTTTTGTTTTTTGTTGGGTTTTTTTGGAGGGAGGGGCAAAATAATACTTGAAATACGCCCCATAAGTCCAATGTCATGGCATTAGCATCACGCTGCTGAGAAGCTTTTTATTCTGTTGTCGATAATAATCTTACTGTTACTGAGATACTGAAGTTTATCCAACAGCCTGAAAACATTTGTTTGTATTAATTGATACCATTTAGTCAAGTCTTGCTGTGTACATTGTATCCGTCTCTTTCAACAAATACTAAATGTACAGGTAAAATATCACCAATCAGCCTTTGTGTCTCAAATTCTCCAGTTGAAACTGTCACTGTAGGTTGTCAATCTGGTGTTTCCTGAGGTCTGCTACATACACACTCATTAACCAGACTACTGTAGTCAAGCTGACAGGAGCAAGGACAGGACAATGTAGGGACAATGTAGATTATGGTGTGACTAGCAATTCAACCTTAAAAGTTGAGACATTTCTTGTTCTACATGTAATTAGAAAAGAACTTAAGCTGGTCTATACACAATGAATACTTTGCAAATTTGTGCAGTCTTCCTTTGCAACATGCATTAAAGCATACTTAAAAAGGCTCGTACCTTTCTCCTGATTGAGTAAAATACTAGCACTAATGTAATGACAGGCCATCCTTGTTGTTGTAGAAATGTTTCCGCAAAAAGGTGCGCTGGTGAATGGATCGACTTAATTTTGCTACCAAATTACTTAAAATTAAACAAAAAACATTAAAAAAAATGTGTTATAGGGCCAAATCAATCTGAAGTCAGTAAAAGGAAGAGAAAAAAAATAGATAAAATCGTGATCAGTGCCATCAAATCACATGTTAACTTACTTGCTACAAAAAGCAAAGAGGGATAACTTTTTCGAGGTGAACAACAAGATGTCAAAGGCCAGTCAATAGCTTAAGAGTCAAAGTAGGAGAATTATTTGATTCTCTATTTTAGAATGGCATCAAAGGTGGTACAGGTACAATCTATAATTGACATGAGTTCCCTGTTGCTCTCTGAGTAAGGGGGACTAATGGGATTTATTGGGTGTTAATTTGCTGTAAACTTGTTCTGCAATAAACATGTTCATGTAGAATAAGAGAAACAAGACTTAATAACGGAACGTCGTCAGTAATAAAGAAAGAAATTTGATATCCATATAATTTGTTATGTTATTGAATTACCAAATAGAAACAAGGAAGTCATGTTGATATAGATTATATATTTTGGCAGTATTATGCTATCATCAGTATTTTGTATTGTATTTTAACCATTGCTACATGTAATAGCCTTTGAGTTTATAGTGGGTTTCATTCATCCATTGGGCTAACCTGCCGTCATATGAGAGAAATAATCCCTCAGCACTAAGTGGCAACAGCAGGGAAAGATGACCTTTCAGATTCAAGGCACTGAGGTGTCATACAAAGGTGCAAAGCCTTTGTGGAGAATATGTATTGTCAAAAAAATAGCATTATAGATGGAGCATGATGGATGTTTGTTATGTGAAACAGCCTTGGTTGAAACTTCTCAAATTTCAGTATTAAAATGGTTTCCTGTTGGGTTGACAGTCAAACCCTTGTGTGATTTATTGTTTTAAAAGACAACGTTATATAAGAGAGATCAGTGATAGGAGCACCAATCTGTATAATGGTCAATAAAATATTAAACATGTAATATATTATATTATACTTGTTGCCGTTGTTGGAACTCAAATTTTATTTTGTGCCGGAATACATGTACGATTTACAGAATGTGCAAGGAAGCTGGATGGTTTATCTTCATTATTTCTTTATAGATAAATTCTATGAAAATAATGACGTATGTACCCAATACTGTAAATGTATATTTACCTTTGCATTCCCCTACTTTACTTTCTTTGATATATATTTAGTAGTTTTGGGTTATTTAATGTTATCAGAAAGCTGATTTGTTGTGGTGTTTTGTTTTGAGTCCTTGTCCCCTGGCATCGTAATCCTGTCTGCTGCCAGTATCATTGAGGATGGTTCCTGGCATGCGATTGTACATGTACATGTATGACTGAAATAAATACAGCTTAAATAGAATTGGTTTGACGTAAAACCCCAGTCAAACAAACACACAAGTATTTTTGCCATATGCAAATTACACAAGATTTTCTTAAATTAAGCTAAATAGTTGTAGAGACGGATCACAAAACTTATAAGCCCTGAGTTCGTAATCCTGAATTTTAGCTAATAATCAAGTTCAAAGGTTGCCATCTGAATCTGATTAACCTCTGAGTTGGCCTGGCCCAAGTCCAACTGAATATACAAAATCTGCACATAATAATATATCTAAAAAGGCCCTGTACATATATGGAGGTGTGTCATTCATGACAAGTACAAGTAGATATCAATTTTATTAAATGTATTTTGAGTCTGTTTTCTAAGCTTTGTGGAAAAATGTTTTTTTGAAACAGGGACTTTGTTAAACCCTGAAAGCAATTTGAATGTATGAGCTAGTTCAATCAAAAGGGATGGCATTTGCTCCAAAGATATTTCAGAAAGTTATGATTTTTGTTAAAGGCTATGTTTTACACAGTTCTTCAGTCTTAGTATAAATATAATAATTGGACATTAAATTGATTTACAGGTAGACTGCAATCTACCAGTATAGAAAGAGAGGAGAACAATGGTTCATAAATGTCACCTAATTACAATATATATTAAGCCAGATTGATGCTTTCCCACAGTTTACGGCTACATGTTCTGTAGGGCTCTGTCAAGAAATATGAACATTTTATAAGTTCTGTATTCAATATTGATTATCACCAAGAAGTATAAACCGTGAAGTATGTGACCTGAGTAATAAAGTAAGCGTTTGCCAACGTAAATTATTGTGTTTTTCACTTTGTGTGACAATTTTGTTTGTTTGGTATATTATTCCAAAGTGTAAGAAAGCCTAGTTGTACTGCTGTTGAAGCGGCTGGTTGGCGGAAGCTTCTGGCCTCCTGGTGGTCACTGTAACAGGCATCAGTATGCCGATTTTTCATGGCGTCGTGTATTAAGTAAGTTCTTGCGTTGTATGGGTTGTTTTCAGCTATTTTGACGAGGGGTTCCATTTTTCCCATTGGGGGCAGCGCCTTGGAAACCCCTTCACTGAACCCGGAATAGGTTCGATCCCCCTGTGGACCTTAGGTATATAAGGGAAGTTTTCGTGGAGTTCGTGGGGTCGTTTTTACGAGGTGTCTTCGCGGTTTCTCACCATGCATAGGCAACGCAAATTAGTAAGTCGTCATATAGGTGAAATACTCTTGAGTACAACGTTAAACACCAATCAAACAAACCATCACCCATTGGTATATATGGAAAGTTTCTGGTGGCTGTGGAGATCGCAGGGTGGGTTTTACAAGATTTCTTACAATCAAATAAATAAATCCTTCTCCCATAATCCCATTGGGCTGCCATTCAATAATATAAGTGAAATAACTTAAGTACAGCGTCAAACCTCAATCAAACACAGACAAACTAATGTGATAAGTCTAAAGTAAGAAGATAGTTGCTGGCAGCTTTTCCACAATTTAATATATTTTAGCAAAGCTAAAGATGAATTAGACCAATTGAACTGCATTGTTGAGAAGAACATTGTATAAAGTGGTACATGTAGCTGATCATTTGACAAATCTATCTAAGCAACTGTTTTTTTTTTCAAAGGATATATGCACTATGATAATTATCATTTGATTTTTGTGAGGTACAAATCTACATATTTCATGCTTCATAGATCAATGATTTTTACTGCCATTATAAATATATTGTCATGTGAACATTTTCATATATATGTTTAAGGTCGGAGATTTATTATAACGTTTAAGGAATGTCAGTTTACATCTTATGATAGTCGCTATTTTATGATATGCTTGGTGCAATTGTTATACATGTACATGTATGTCGTGTTTCAGTTTACATTCAGGATGGCAATAAGACATCCCTAGGATTAGTACATATGCAGGTGTTACCTGGTTTGAAATAAACTGAAAACATTTGTATTATGTATTATCCCTGACCTCAAGTAGGTGGTTGGTTGGGAGGCTCTTGTGCCCTGGTGCTTTTTTAGCCTAGAGTTGATTGATTGATTGATTGGGGTTTTACGCCGTACTCAAGGTTATTTAACTTACATAACGGTGTGCCAGCCCAATCAGTGAAGGAAATCACCCTAAACGAAGCTGGCAACAAGCAAGACAGGACAAAACATTTTCATAACATAAACACAACAAATAGGCATCCTGTGCCCCTTAGCTCAAAGAGCACCAGGGTGCAAGAGGCTCCCACCCAACCACCCGCTTGAGGCATCAGATGGACAATTTGTTAACATGTGTCCTGTTCATTGTTCTGGCAAAATACTATGGTTTCTTCTGTGCTCCCAACACCGTTTAGAGTGATTTCCCTCCTTCCTTTTAGGGTAATAAGACTAATGTTGGCACGTCATCATATGAGTGAAGTAGCCTTAAGTATTGCTTAAAACCCCAATAATTCAAACAAACTATCCCTGATTTCTATGATGCACTTGTGTTCAATTAAACTATAACAACCCATTTGACAGCACTGGAGCCACTTTGTTTTTCAAACCTGTCACTGTATTATGACTTTCTATGTTGACAGCGTTGTCATTGGGGTTTCTTTCACCGATTGGGCTAGCACGCCGTCATGTAAGTGAAATAACCTTGAGTATGGCGTAAAATCCCAATAAAAAAAATTTATAAATCTGACTTCACATTCACTGTAAAAAATAAATGTACCAAGCACCTCCTGCATTAAATCGATTGATAGAGTGAGTTTAACGCTGTGCCCAAGGTTATTTCACTACTATGGCGCTGTGTACTCCAACAATACAGCCACACTAACACATGTGAAGTGCTTTGCTCTGTTAAAAAATAATGTTCTGCCAGTGCTAAGTAAAGCTAGTATATGAAGGCTAGGGACAGACTGCAACGGCAACTGCGATCAGACAGAAGAATCTGGGCACAACTGATCGCAAATGGGAGCATCTGAATGATCACTGATTCATTACACAAAGGTCGACTACAACTTGCAATAAAGTTTGGACTAATTATTTGTATAATTTCTGAATTTTGTCGTTTTTGTCCCTGTAAAAGAACACCGCCATTATCTCTGTGAAATACCCTTGAGAGTGACATGTTACACCAAGCAAGGCAGCCCCATTCACAGTAGCGGCTAGTGTCATACAGGTATCTCAACTGCTACCTCTAGTTTTACATATACCAATCTTACCAGACACTTTGATGCAAGGCTCAAATGGAATCTGATAGCCTATTAAAGCAATTGTCTTGACCATTGTCTGATTATTAATTTCTAAATATATACAGAAAATTAGATCATTTGCCGGTTTTAAGTTGCCGATATCCCTGCACTAGTGTTATTGCTCTTTCGGTATAGGTTCAAATCCCACTGTCTGCCTCAGGCATATAATGCAGTTTTCTTGTGTGTGCGGAGATTACAGGTGCTTTTTAGGAAGTTTCATCTCAGTTTCCAACATACACCTGCAACACAAAGTTTTCATAATACCCTAAATGCTCAACAAATTCAACCCCTTTACCAATTAACAAACTTCATGTTTAACAACTTTTCATGAATATCAGACCTGAAGCTACCGGAAAATACAAGTTTTAGTTCCAAATTCATACAGATAAATTGCTTAAAACTTATGCCCTTAAGATTGAATTTGTTGAGGATTTAGGTAGTAAAATACCCTAAGTGAGTAACTGGATGTTGAACACCAGTCAAATAAATAAATAAATGTTATTACTCCTCACAAAAATGTATATAGCAATTTACACGTTTTTTAACATTCTTAAAGGGAATCCCAAAGATACATGTTTACAGACCAATATTTTAAGTAACATATCATCTTAAATAGTACTCGTCTTCTCCGTTACTGGTATACACTTTAATATGGCACATATTGTGCAATGCCACATACTTGATGCATGTATGTGAATTTAAAGATACCCGGTAGAAATGTGACTTGTTATGAACATACAGGGATTACAGATTAACATTCTATCAGAGCTGAGGTCACTTTTTAGCTGAAGCCTAAATCCTTTTTATACAAATTCTTCCTTTTGTGAGACTGGCTAATCCTGACGGACTACAGCTGTGAATGTGTTAATGTGCTTTAGTCTAAGGTATTGGTCACAGGCTTATTCGCAGTAAGAAATCGCAGTCTGTCTGGCTATCGGCTATAAATAGCTCTGTAATATCCACTGTAGGTTTAATGGCCTCTCGTTAATATTCCAGTGTATTATCCAGACAGTGTGACTGTGTGACTTGATGGTGAATAATAAACTGATTATTAAACAGAAGACAAATCTGTTCACGGACAAGTTGTTATAAGTATTCATACATGTATTCATGATTCAGATGTACACTGTAGGACTACTACAGAAAATACATGAACGTGTACCATAGCCAGTCAAATTTCTGACCATGTAGGAAAAACATTGACTTTAAGTCCTCTGTTAATACATTGACTTTAAGTCCTCTGTTAAAACATTGTAAATAACCAGGAATGTGTATTGTGTATTGTGTAGTATTTTATCATTTTTGTGTGTATCAAGGACTGACATTCTTTTAGGCTGTAGCAATCTTCTCTGAGCAACAAATAATATCTGCCCCATTTTGTAGCACTTAAGTACGATCTACCTTTTCCTTGTCCCTGGTGCTTTCTGAGGGGCACAGGGTGCAGATTTGTTGTGGTGTCCTCTTTTGTTAATGTTATGTAAATGTTTTGTCCTGTATGGCGTAAAACCCCAATCATCTGGTTTTAGTTTCAGGGAATTTCTCTTCTATTAACAGCTAAATAAAGACACATCTGTGTTATCTCAGAATTACATGAATTATAGATATAACATAATATTAAATTTACATCAGAACTAATACATGAACAGACTTCACATTATTCCTTTTGAAATAGGCCTACACCGCCACCATATTTAAGTGAAATACCCTTGAGCAAGGCGTTAAACACCAATGAATCAATAATAATTATGTTTAGAACATATATTGATCATCCAGTAATCTAGCATTCACAAACAAATCTGTATATTACTTTATAGCACTCCTTTGTATATTTACAATTATTTATTTGTTACATGTAGGAACAAAAGGCTAACAAAAAACATGAATGAATGTGAACCACTGTGATGCAATTACATAAGTTGAGAATTAAAAACAATAGTTAAGACCATAAAAACATGGGGAGCACAGTGGGCCATTTTTGTTTACTTTTTGTCTCCTAACAGGCAGGTTGTTTATTCACATATTTAGGTCATAGTCAGGGGTGGTTAATGCTGTTTTGTTGTTGATACCCTACACTACCACAAATATTTGTCAGTAATTGTCACACAGCCAGTATAAAAAACAGACTTGTGTGACCCAGTGTGCCTTGTTAGTGGGTCACACTGGTCCACACCCTGGGGCACAGTGTGTCTAACACCATTATCATAATGGGAGCCTCCTGTGCCCTGGTGCTTTCTGAGATAAGGGGCACAGGATGCTGATTTGTTGTGGTGTCCTATTTTCTTAATGTTTCGTTAATGTTTTGTCCTGTCTTGCATGTTCTCAACGTCGATAACGGTGGTTTCCTTCACCAACTGGGCTGGCACGCTGTCATATAAGTGAAATTAGATGGAGTACAGACTACAGAGCCCCCTTCACTGTACCCGGAATAGGTTCAATCCCCCCTGTGAACCTTAGGTATATAAGGGAAGTTTTCCGGTGGCTGCAGAGATCGCGGGGTGGTTTTTACAAGGTTTCTTCCCGGTTTTCCACCATACACCGGCAACGCAAATTTTTAAGATTAGGTGAAATACTCTTGAGTACAACGTTAAACTCCAATCAAACAAACAAACAAACAAACCTGAGGGCTTGAGTACGGCGTAAATACCCAATCAAACAGAACAAACAAACAAACAAACCTTGAGGGCTTGAGTACGGCGTAAATACCCAATGGAACAGAACAAACAAACAAACCTTGAGGGCTTGAGTACTGCGTAAATACCCAATCAAACAGAACAAACCATTATCATAACTAAATGTTTCAAACCAGAAGGGCAGAAAGAGTACATTCAATTTAACGAAATAATTTGTAACACCTATACTTTCATTACTCTGCATCAACATTAAGACATGAAAGGAAAATTTTGACCCCAAAAACGTGTACCGGTATTTAAAAGTTCAGATGTTTTAAAATTTCTGCTATAGCCTAATATGACACTATTTTATATCCAAACTTGATAAAGTTTTTAATGAAACAATCAGAAATGCAGCTTTATAATGCAATGACAACAAAAAATTTAAAACTTGTACAAAATGCATGAATTCAAAATGTATGCTTATACGTGTTGACATTCTAAGTTGACAATTTTATTAATTGAAAGAATTGATCTCAGGTTTACTTTGTATAGTCTTTAGAGCCCTTTTGCTATATTGTAAGGGCAGTATGTTTCCTGATTTCATGTTGTCATACTTGGCACTGAAGGAACATCAACATTCCAACAGTGATAACAATTAAGTGAACTCACAGTTTATGGTTGTGTTAGTCATCATCTACCATTGGAATACACCGCTGTCATATAATAATAAGTAAAATAACCTTGAGCACAGCGTTTAGCACTAATCAATCACTTTGACCTCGCAGTCAAAGAGTGCGAGGTCAAAATTTTAAATTTGTGTTTGCTCTCACCATTTTAATGGAAGAAGATCAGACTATGGACCCTATCACTCCATTATGACAGCCATTGCTTATTTTGCAATATTCAAGCCTATATGTATTGTTAACATGATAATGGGGTTCAGATGATAATCCTCAACAGTGTATTGATTGGGCATACTTCCAATATTGCCTCTATGGCAGGGCACCTGTTAGCTACTCAGCTTGTTTTAAGTTAACAAATATTTTACAGTAAATTTAATAAATATTCCATATTATTAACCAGTGAAACATGTTGCAAATCATCAATATATGAATGTGTTCATGTGTTTCTTGTTATAAAGGTAGCCTATTGATCATTTATAAGGCTACAGACAGTAGACATACAGAAACGAAGCAAACATGTGTCAATTAAGTTATGAATTATGAATGAAAGCATTTTTTTACAATATCTAAAAAATCGTCTTCTAGCGATGAAAAAACCAAGTGCCTTGCTGCTCTCTGAGGCAAGAGGTATCAGACTGAGGATTTGCTGTGGTGTCATGCCTTTCGTCCTGTAAATATCTTGTGTGTGCCAGTATGGTTTAGAGTGGTTTCCTTTACTAATTCCTATTATGACTAAAATAACCTTGAGGACAGCATACAACCTGCATTAAACAATAAAATAAAATAAAACAATTGTGATGAAAACATACACTGTACATCGATTAAATCGGGCTAAATTCTTCAACATGTAGATTTCGCAATCTCTTATTATTATTTTGGAAATAACAATTCTATAATTTCTAAGTGTAAAGTATATTTTGTTGAAAGGAGGGGGGAGGAAGAGGCGCCAGTTAAGGTCTTTTAAGATTACTTTACATATAGCAGGGCTCACTAACACAAGAAATATATCTCAAGGTGTTATCGCTGTGTCTGTGGGAATGCTTGCTAGCCTATTTTAACAGAACTATTACTGGGTAAACAGGGCTCTCTTTATCCAAAGTATATGATTATACAGGTATGTGTTGCCAGGAGAAAGCTGTATGGCCCGTATAGAATGGGGCCAGACTTGTATTGAATTTCAATTTGTCATGATTGTTTAAAACTGCTGCTTCCAAACATTACTGAGCAGCCATAGTGCTTGATCCTGTGCTGGTTAAGAGTTGCAGTCCTCCAGCAGGCTGTGTGTTCGGGTATTGATTAGGGACAAGCCAGTGCTGGTGTAGACATTAGCCCAGGACTGCTTGACCTTAGGGATAGGGCCAGACCATTGGAATGAAAAGTGTCAGTCTTCTGATTTGGAGTTACAGACACAACATGGTACTCGGTTATCAACACAGTAGTCAATTTCAACATGGAATATAAACAGCTTTCTACAAGGTAATAAAACTAGTGTAAATAGTTGAAATGGCCCAAATCTCTTTATAGCAATTCATAAACATGTTATGATACACACCTTAGCTTTACTGAAACACCCTGTGTTAAACACCAAGATATGTACTACATAATAAAACCCAAAACAAATAGTTGATATTCCCCAGCTCTTTGTACAACTTCAGTTTCATGAATGTGTATAATACAGACCTAATTAGGATATTAGAATAAAGTTTGTTTAAAACCACTCAAATTAATACTAGTTATACATTTTTGCACAGAAACTGGATATCTTGATGCTACTTGTACTAATCTTGTACTTCCTGTTTTTTTGGGGGGGATGACACCACTCGTACAAAGCTAAGACTGTTTAAACTTCAATCTGGTTTAAGCTAAAGGGGTACCAGGCGGCAGATGTGTTGTGGCATCCTGTTTTTGTCCTGTAAATGTATTGATGTGTCTGATACATTGCCTGTAATGTTTGGGTTATTTACTTTACCCATTGTGCTTGTACGCCTTCATATATTGTTTGTTTGTTTGATTGATTGCGCTGTACTCAAGGTAATTTAACTTATATCATGGCATGCCGGTCTAATCATCGATCAAGGAAACCACTGTAAATGACCCTGGCAACATGCAAGACAGGACAAAACATTTAAATAACATTAACAAAACAGGACAGTGTCCTATAGCTCTCGTGCCAAACAATTAGTTTGTGCATCCTGAAAATATGCTGTTTATCAGTTATTCCAAATCAAAACTAATTCATCCATGATATAAATTGTTTAACCCCATATATCCGAAAGTTTGAGGTAATAAATAGTAGGCGCAATCGTTCCATTGTAATAGTGGTAAAATCTTGCTACGTACGTTCAAAGTATGGGACGAAAATGCGTGATAGGCTACAAGCACACAATTTTTGACACGCTTACATCGCGCAAAGTCACAAAAAACTGAAGAAAGCCAGGAAAGTTTTATTTACTTAAAACATCACCCATCTAAATCATTTGATCGATTTCAATTTTTGCACCCGTCATTTTTTTCCGATTTCAAAAACCGCCCGCCATAAAAGACAGGTGGACGGGTCGCTAGCTAAGACCTTGCAGGACACCACAACAAATCGGCATCCTGTGCCCCTTAGTTCGGAGAGTTCCAGGATACAGGAGGCTCCTACCCACTGCCTTCATATAAGTGAAATAACCTTAAGTACAGTGTTAATTTAACGGTTAAACCCTAATCAATATGTCGACCTGATAGGCACCATACATAATTGCTATTTGGACTATGGTGGATGATTTCACAGTCTGATTTTTGCTATAATGACATGATCTCATGATGGCGTCCAGGATGCTGCACGTCGATAACAGCGATCACTTGCATGTGTTTAATTCCTGGATGGGCACCTAAGAAATTATTCAACAACTGAAGAAAACATTAGCTGTGTTGCAGACACCTAACAAATACAAGCTTTACATAATTAACATGCGATCATTAACATGGGATAAATACATATGCCTGAAAAGATGAGTCGATAAGACTTCCACGTCATGAGAAAAGACATGATATCTGTAATTATTTAACCTTAAAGGTTTCAAACGGTAATTAATCGCGCAGTTGTTTTTTCATACAGAGTTGGTAAATATAAAGCAATGGGGATTTGAGCTTCAAGACAAGCATCTGCATGGACATGAATGGTTACAATTTTGAAAGTCTTTAGCTTACCAGTACTAATTAGATAACAACAAGCTGAATAGAGAAGCCAATGAAATTCAAGAGTTGAATACTGACCAATACAATTAGGGCATAGTACAGAAATGTGTAGAACACTGACCAATCGAAACAGATAACAAAAATGTCAAAGGCATGCCACTGAGGCCAGACAAATTTAGGTAGCAAACTGTCCTCATAACTAATTACAATGTATTCCTTTAGCTGGGCTTACTGACCCATCAGAGCAAAGTGCAATGTTTATTGACTGCAATATATTTGTTACAAAAACATGACGACTCAGATGGATTTTCAACTTCTGGGTATATTGGTAAGCGTTTCGGCCTAGATGCTAAGACCGTTTTCAAGCAATGAATACAAATCTCAACAGAATATACTTAAATTTTAAAAGAACAGGTTAATAACTCTTTTGCCATTTTAGTAATTAATAACCTGTTTTTTTTTTTTACCATTTCTTTCGACCATTATTTGTTAACACAGTTTCAACAGAGGGTAAATCATTGAATAACCAGTAACAGCAATGTCACTCCATTTAATATCACTGCCATTCGTTTTCCTAAAGACGGTGTAAGGTTTTGGCAGAATGTACACAGTGGAATTACAGGTAAACACATTGTCATTCTATGTGATATCACTGTCATTTTTATTCCTAAAGGCAGAAACCCAACTGAGGGTACATGTATTCAGTGGTATAACGGGTGAAAACATTGTCATTCTATGTGATATCACTGTCAGTCTTATTCCTAAAAGCAGACAGGGATTTAAACAGAGGGTACATGTATACAGTGAAATGACAGGTGAAACAGGTTTATTCCATGTGATATGACTGTCCTTAAATATGTTTCTTTATTTTTCACAATATTGAAAATGTGCATTTATACATAATTTTTTAGGCACGTTGTTGTGTGTTAGTGGTTTACCTCAACTATAGTGCAGCATGAGGTGATTTCCTTCACCTATTGAGCTGGCACCCTGTCCTACAAATGAAACTTAGGTGTACATGGGTGATATTATCTAGAATGTCTTCTGTATGTTCTTTTGAGATTTATTATCATTGCTTGAGAACGGTCTTACATCTAAACCGAAACGTCGCTTACCAATATACCCAGAAGTTGAAAATCCATCCTACTCATCATGTTTTTGTTTGTCATGTTATAAGTGTGTCATAAAATAAAATTAAAACACAAAGCCCATGAAGTAAAATAGTTAAAAACTGTTTACATCCCGTCATTGACAACCCACTACCAAATGGTTTATCTTCAGGTTTACCGAAGTGAGGCCAATGTGAATAGTTGTTTATTCACCTGAATAGTTGAGAAAAAAAAAATGATTTGACAACATCTGTGGTTTGTTTACTGTACCAAAAAGAGTACTACAAAGTAATGTAAGGTGCACAGTGTCATTATAGTGAAATAACCCTAATTACTGTGTAAACCTCCAATCAAACAACATTGTAAAAGCATACTTAAATAGTGGACTATTTGGATAGTTTTTGTTTATACCAATGGTAGCTAGGAAGTCTGATCTGAAACAGTTTTATATATGTTAATCAGATATACATGAAAATCTACAGGGAATACACATGAATGATAGTCTAGAAAGCCCTAGATCCACCCCCCTCACTGATGTGAATCTTAATGACTTGCCACTACTGTGTGTATACCTAGTGTAATCCCTTGAAATCCAACAGCTGAAGTTAAATATTCAGAGGCATTCAGTACAGTTAAAACAGCTACTCTATATACAAGCTTTAGTTTGTAGGTTGAAGGATAAGATTGGTATTTTAAATGTTAGGACTAAAATTAAATTATCTATTTAAATACCCCTGTAAACATTTTTGACAAGCTTGAGTGAAATAACAATGATACAAACATTAAACAACCTGGGACTGACTCCACAGAACAATTTCTGACTTGAGTCCAAACTTTCTGCAACCCATTTTTATATACGCTTTTCAGTTTTGTACATGACTTAGGTGATAATTCCAAAATATTATAGTTATACTTTCTTTTTATCTTATAAAGCCACGCAATATATGTTTTGCACATTTTAAGAAAAGTTTGTTTTTGTTTAACATCTGAATATCCCTACATATTTACCCCTGAATTATAGCTAGTTATTACATCCGGAACATGTTATGACTATTATGAAAGTCAGAATCTGGTTGTAATCAAGGTATGATGTAATTGAAAAATCAAGATTTTTAAAATGATATTTCATGAATTAAAGTACCCTTGAAAATAAGGTTTAACAACAATCCATTTAGAACAAAATCCTGAAATAAAGTCCTGAATGCTTCATTATTTGTGATGTGGCATTAAGAAAGAAGCCTTTTTGTAATGACACCTATTTGATAAAAGCAACAACTGCTTACAAATAGCCATTTTTAAAGAGAAGTATAGTGTAAGTACTTTTATTTTAAGCAGTTAGAACTTTTTCAAGTATCAACTAAAGAAGAATACAAAGAAATTTTACAGACATGCAAAATGAGACTTTTGTAAATTGGAAAGTTCCATTCCTTTCTTATTTCACTAAGACTTTACTTCTTTTTTAATATCGAAAACCACATTTTAGATTTGTTGGTTTCTTGGCGTTATTGATAAACTCAAAAAGCATGTGTACATATTTAAGCCATAGTGGCATATATATTATATACATAAACCTCCAGGGTAAAACGTATCAACATTGAACAAGCCTTATAATCTGTATGAGTTTAATATGCATGTAACTGTCTAGAGGCGTCCTTGTACAGCGTAGAGAACGTAGAAGTTGATTTCCTTAATAAATAAGATCTTTCTTTTTTTTAAACACAGTTTTAAAAAAATATGTTAAAGCATTATTTGCCTCGGTTTCAATGTAAGTAGCTTGGGCTTCTTAGAACAGTCTTGCTTTCACTTTGGTGACCCACGTATGTCGATTTTTCACCACGCCTACTTGGCTTTGAGTGGCATGTCATGTGACAGTGTTGATGCCATGCGCAGTATCCTACATCTCGTTATATTTGTGAAGAAATGAATCCGAAGCTGAGGCCTTACTCCAGGCCGGAGAGCTCAACAATATCATTTTCTCGGCAATAATCATGTCTCAGAACTGGTGCTATGTAGATACTATATTTTAGAGTAGTATGTGTGTTATTCCTAAGCGTTCTCTGTGATACAAGTGCAATTTTACTAGTGTAGGAATCCAGCCATTTCAAATCGTTTACCAAGGTAGGTGGTTGATGTCGGCTGCAGACTATGGATTTTATGCAAATGTTTCCTATACTGTCTGTGTATTTCAGGCCAGAGTGAATGCAGTTGTCAAAGCTGTTGAGCCGCATGGAAAATACAGTTTCCTGCTGTGTAATTTTGTCATATTATCCGCGTCTTGGGGATGCCTGTGTGGTTTAAATACTGGGGAGAGAGTTAATTCCGGTCGAAAACCAGGCCATCAGCTCCGTTGTTATTTATGCAAGGGCGTTGTAATTTGTATGCTTGATTCAAAGCTTGTGGATTGTGACGCTATTTTAAAACGTTTTGAACGTGTGTGTATCGGTATTTTTCTCAACGGTTTATCAATCTGAAATATATTGTAAATTTCTGGCCCAAACTTGACATTTGTTGGGTGGATAAGCGAGGCAGTAGAATCTAACATGGCCGCCGCTGGCAGGCCATTAAATATTCAACATGGTGGGTAGACCTTGAGTGAGTCTGTCGCCCAGTAAAGCATTCGTTCTTCATCTCTTAATGATCAATTAATGAATGATTTTGGCTGTACGTTGATTGGACTTGAACATGTCTGTTAAGTAATGTTTATTATATTTAATAATTGCTACGAAATATCTGAATTCAAAAGAAATAGTTGGATTCTGAGCTACATGTAGTGCTCAACATCTAGTAAAGTCATTTAAAAGGACAAACCAACATCTTTTATCTGATTTGGGGATTATTTATACTTAACGGTGATGCATTTTACATTTATAACCCCCTAGTTAACCACAGCTTGTGTGGACTTATTGAACTTTCTGGAATAAATTTACCTGGCTAACTTATCTGTAGTTAAATGATAGATAGCTTTTCTCAAGCAAATAAGACCTTGTACTTTGACCTTTGCATTTGACACTTTAGGAACTTGTTGTGATTTGAAGTCAACAGAAACCTAACTAAACATAATGTTTTAAGGGAAGAGGTGTACATACCTCACAAGAAAATCTGGCTTTTCATCTTGTTTTTCTAACAGGCAAATAGTAATTCATAATTTGATCCCCATGAACAGTAAAGAAACTAACCAATACTATTTGAGGAGATAAGGTTTGTTTTTATTTTTTTTGCTGTTAGGATAAGCTTATGTACACCAAGTTTTTCTGGTTGCCTCAGAGAAGATTGCAGGGTGGTTCTTACTCGATTTCATCCTTGTTTTCCACCATAAACCTGCAATTCAAAATTGAAATACCTTTGAGTACGAAGTTGAGCAAATTAATAATCTGCTTGGTGGGAGTTACCATTTTCTTTTATTCCCTATTTGTGCAGTGTCTTGCACTGTAAATTTACAGTGTTTGTTGGCAGATACTGACTGAGTTGGAGATCCTATTGAGAAACTAAATTATAATATGCAGTTGGTTTCAGCTATTTTTCCCAGCCATTTTACATTTATTACAAGTGATAAATCCCAGCAGTATTACCTTTGAACAATCGTCAATCATATAGTTCAATTTCTGTATGGTACTTGTATTGTTGGCATTGGTTGCCAATGAAACTAACTTCCTTCTCCTGAAAAAATGGAGTGACTTTCTGCTCAACTTGATCAATTTTAGGGACAAACATGCTGCGAGTTTGTGATTTTTGCTGATTTTGATCTCCCCTCAGAGGTGTTGTTCGTGTGCACTGTCACAGCAGCGAAAGCCTTCAGTAAAATCCTTTTTTTTTTTTTTTTTTGCATTCGATAAAAGTAGCGTTCTGTATCTGTCCAAGCCATACAATATTTGAACAGACACCCTAAATTTTTTAATATGCTAAATGACAGATCAAATTATCATCCTGGGTGATTAGGGATCACAGTAAAGCTGTGTTACTACCTCTGACTGCAGAGTGACAGCTAGCTCAGTATGAACCCTACCCTACACAAAGCCGTTTAGGATTTGTTGTGAAATACAGTTAACACTCCAAATTGTAACTTAAGATTTTCTTAGAAAATAAATAAAAGAACACATAAAATTTGACAAATTATATATTATAAGTTTTATTTTCTTGTCCGTGGGAAACTGGATTTTGTTTCAGAGAATAAACCTGGGAACCGCCACGGTAACAAAGGGATCGTTAGTTAAATCCCTCTGCCTGTATTGCATATAAATTAATCTAATTTCATAGCATGTATTTGATATTCTTCAGTGATTTTTAGATGCCCTCCTAAAACGACAAGTGGTATTACATGTACTGTATGTTATGAATTTTTCAATCTGTCTTGAGATTTTTATATACATTGTTGCATTAGCTGGATCTTGGTAGTACACTGGATAATATTACTTTTTGGCAAAACCGTAATCCATGTCTGTCATGTTCAAATCTGGAGGTTGCCTTGAACCCCCGTAAACAATCACACAAACCAGTTTTCATTAAGTTAACAAAAACTAATTAGTTTTAAGACTAAGCAGAGCTGCTGTTGTGTTCTGGTCAGTTTAAGCACCCTGTTTTGCATATATACACAGGGTTCTATATAGGTCTCACTGCGTCCGTAAGAAAGACTCTTTTGATCAAAATCAAATGACCAGAAAAAATCAGATGATTTGTTACCAAAATGTTATTTCATAAACAATTTGTCTGCAGTGAACATGGAGAATTAATACAATGAATCAGATGTTGCCGGGAAATCACTTTAATCTTTCGCATGTTAATTATAAACAAGCATGTCCATATTTAATTTTTTTTTCTAAAAACTCAAATGAGGTCTCAACTCTCAAGAAATTTGTTTTGATAGAACACTGATATATGACTGAAAGCTAATGTGCAGTATATATAAGCACTGTGGCACTTTACAAACTCGATGCTGCTTGACCTGCCAGTTATCATCTTAATACTTCTACTATACCTCAACCTGGAGATAATTGATTTTGACCAGAGTAGATTAGCTCTTTAGTATGTGCACGTGTGGTAACTGGCGAGACAGTAAAATGGTTTCCCTGCTAAAATATTTTAATGTCTTGTTATACATGTACATCTACAGCTGATTGACATGTACAAAACAACCTTTACCTGGAACCGTGTACATACATATCTTGTACAAGATATTGTTGGCTATTGATCAAAATATTCTTTATATACATCAGAACGTTAACCTACTTTTGTTAAACATTTGTTGGTACAATTCAGTGAAACATTTTGTTATGGATGTGCACATTTTACATCATGTTTTGTATAAGCTTAATCAAATAAATTGGCCTGGGATAGTAAATATGGTTTAAGACTACAATATGTTCAAAATTTGCATCTCAAATAATGGCAGTGGTAGGAATAAAAAGTTAATTAACCTTTTTAAAAGACAATCTTCCTAAAAAAATTTATTCCATGTCGAAAAAGCCCTCTGGCTAAGGTATTTTTCAGATTATATTCATGCTGTCATACTTAGGACTGGAGGAATATCTTTCCATCAGCAAAAACACCACATGTTTAAACAACAGGACATTTGTCCTGAACTGACCCAACTCAATGGGTCATTTCTAAACTGAATGGGTCTTATTTTTACTGCTGTACACAAAGCCATTTGCAATAATTTACTAAATAAAACAAATAAGATTTTTAAGAGGGCTTTCTACAAGCCTGTGCGGTAAGGTTTTCTCGAGTAACTTAAACATCGGTCCTCTAAAATTTATCTAGATAACCTTAAAATAGGTAATGTAAGGTGGGAATTAGGATAACCTGTGTTTGTCCTAGGTTAACCTGTTTTTCATTTTGCACCTTTTATCACTGTTTGGATAGGACATGAAACCTTGCGTAATAAAAATAGACACTTCACAAAAGAATGTGATATACATCATACATGTGGAGATTCCTGCTTTGATAATTCATAGAAAATGCCAGGAAACTTTTTGTAGCCGAGCTAATTTTTAGGGACATCCAGACATTTATACAAAATAACAGGCCTACATGTGCTTCTGTCCAGTTTTATCCACAATAATACTGACTGTCTTAAGCATGGTGTTAGTTTTATTTAAATTAATTATTTAATTGGTGTTTAACGTAAAGACATGGTGTTTTATAGACACCAAGCAAATAAATTTAATAAGAAAGTAATTTGATCATTGCATAGAGAATAAAAAAAAGTCAGTCGTCAGTACCAAACAACCTCATCAGTACCAAACAACCTTGTATGTCCTGTACAGCGCACAGTGAATGTCTAAGCAATTGAAAGTTTACAGGTTGATTCCTTATCATGCTTATACTGTAGAATCTCTCTTTTTACTTATGGCCTTCAATATAAAGTCGAAACATTTTGAAATTCGATCAAAAATTGCGGTCACGAAAATTTTACCCTGTATGATCCCGATCGCGGTAAAACATTACATTCCTCAGAAAAGCAAAATTTATTTGCAGACTCTAAAAACAGTAACCACTGATTTGGGTATATACATATTAATTTGAACAATGCTTGTTGACACAGCAATTTGATAAATTTCCTTTTCGGCGGCAAGCCGCATGTTTACAAGATGCAACTTGACAGATTTGGCTCAATGAAGAGGCAATGTACCAGTCTACTGTATCCAATCAGATTTATGGTATTTCCTGTACCAGATGTTAAGCCAATCATGACTCTTATTATCGTATGACGCCACTCAAAACAATGTATGCGGCCGATCTCGCATTTCCTGACGTGCTCCAGCAAATATTGATCGTAATCTGTGGGATTTCCGAATGTAAAAGGGACTTCATTCGAATAAAATCAATCGGTCACTTGACCGACACACGACTATATCAATCGGTGATTTATATCCCTAATGTTATGGAACTTATGGTTGTGTTAAGTCGCTGTCTACTGTTGGAATACAACGCCGTCATATAAGTGGAACACCCTTGAGCTCAGCTTTATACACCAATCAATCAATGCCGAAGACATTGTTTTACTTCAGATTTTACTTTGAAACTGGCAAATGCCAATTGTACTGAGAGCAAAACCGTTCACATTGTTTACTGTTGGAATACACCGCCATCATATGTGTGTAATACCCTTCAGCCCAACACCAAATCAATTTAAATTGTGTATTTGTCATGTTACATTTTTACATTACGCTGCATGCATACATTGTATTGTGCTTAGCTGACATATTGATGAAATCCAGTTAAATTATGTATATCCCTGTTTTTTGACAATTGACCTGTAACTTTTGTTGGAATAAATGTATATATTCTAAAGCATAAGTACCATGTATAACATTTTACTGTCAAGATGAAGTTTTTTTGTGCTCAAGTGAAACCTAAGTTATGTGTCCGTTTTAAATAAACGAGCATACATGTATATCCATAATCTACTCTATCATGACTATAAGTAGGTAATTTGTACTTTGAATTTAATTTTTTTTTTCATTTCAGCTAATATCCAAAGATCTTCACTTCATCTTGCCTTGTGAACCACCCAGACAATCCCAAACAAGGTACAAACATTTTGCAGTACATTTATCACTCGTGTCAGAGAAAAACTAAGAAATTATTGTAGTTTCTCCTTGTCCTAACAACAGCCTCCTGTGCCCTGGTGCTACCTGAGCTAAAGGGCATAGGATGCAGATTTGTTGTGGCATCCTGTTTTAATGTAAATGTTTTGTCCTGTCATGCATGTTGCCAGCATCTTTTACAGTGGTTTCCTTCACCGATTTAACTGGCATGCTGTCATATACTTAAATTAACCTAGAGTACTGCAAAACAAAACAAAAATTCCTTGTCTTAACGGCACCAGAGTCCATCTACTAGTCACTATTTGTGTTACCTTGTGTCTTTTGTTTGTCACTGTTAGCAGTCTGTATTTAAGTGCCTCACTCCCTTTTAGAATCAAACGTTTTAATGTTCTCCGATTTTTAGTGCACGCAAAATCACGTTTAGAATTTGAGATTAAGTAGATTTGGGGATTGGGATAACGTGACGTCGGACCGGAAACAGAAGCCATCGACAGCCTTCACGAAAGTTGAATTCTGATTGGCTTAAAGTTATCTGGGGTCGATGTTGACAATCAAATGGTAAGCCACAGAGCCCTGCTTCATTTAGTATAGTGACTAAAATGACGATTCCTAAGCATTACAATACTTTTGAAAGCTGAAGTACAGTGTTTTCTAATCAAATACAAACAGACTTTGTACTCATAGAACACATTATTAAAAGCTTTCTATTCTTTTAAATTGTCTCCCCGAAATTAGCATGGGTGATTGGCGAGAGCTTCCTGTGCACTGGGGCTATGAGCTAAAGAGCAGCAGAGGTTTCCTTCACCAATTGGGCTGGGAAGCCTTCATATAAGCGGAAAGCCCCAATCAAACAGAGAAACTCAAAAAACACTATCTGTGTATTTAAGGTGTATTATATCATATGTATCTAACAAAAAATAATGTATACATGACTATTTTGTTTTAACCAACCAAGTTTTTCATTTCTTTCAGAAACTTTAATCCGATGCCAAATGTCAAATATTTATATAAAGCTCTGCCTCCAACCATAATATCACAGGTAAGATA
This sequence comes from Katharina tunicata, assembly GCA_032466195.1. NCBI lineage: Eukaryota > Metazoa > Mollusca > Polyplacophora > Chitonida > Mopaliidae > Katharina > Katharina tunicata. The sequence continues at coordinate 2,824 of JAVFBZ010076250.1, read as the reverse complement.
TAAGAAATTATGTGTTTCATATTTACCTTTGCTTAAAGGGATGTTCACTTAATTCATTAGAAGTAGTCAATCGGAACAAAATACAATTCTGTAGAACTGAATCGAGTAAATGATTTATACCAGTAAAAAGCAAAGGCTTTGCCAACTTCAATTAGAAACTTGGTACGTTTGCTATTTGAACATTTGCACACCTGTTGACCGTACGATTTTGATACCTCACTTTTAAAGCTGATTTTTACAGTTCCTGGCCATTAGTACATTTGTACTTGTTGTTAATGTAATTGGCGCTGGTACATGTCCTGATGGCAATTAACAATTTGTGTTGAAAAATGAAACTGAATTGGAAACGGAGCACACGAACGAAATTCAAAATGGTAAATTTAAAAATTTGGTTGTGTTAATTTATCGGCAATAAAGGCTGTGTTTTGCAAATTTAGTTGCCTTTTTGTAATAGCTCATAAAAATACTTTCATAAAAAATTTGTCTAAAACTCAAATTTTAAGTCTCCGTACTTTCAATCTCAAATGTTTTATGCATGGCTGTATAAAGTGACATGTAAAATACCGACCATAACTTTGTATAAAGAATATAAACGAAAGACAACCGACAGCTGAATACTGTTGTAGTTTAAAGAAGTATTTGATTTGTTCTAAGTAACACAACCCTAGAAAATTCTTGTTGTCCACAGAAAGAAAAAAAATCTGTGGCCAAGCCTTTATTTGACTGAAGTGTGATTTTAAGCGTACATATTATAGGAGCCACGTTGGCAGGTTTTTTGTCTACAATTACCGTTGGTGCGTCAGCATGATAGTGTCAGCACATAGGTATACCGTATTGCATATTGGAGCTTAAGTCATTTGCCTCACATTTAATCTAAACTATAGTATCCCACTATGTTTTCAAAGTTATGTGCAAGTAAACAATTATACTGACTATATAGTACATGTTTCACAAATAACAAATCAAAAGTAGGCCACAGACAGACTGTGGTATTCATCCAACAACCCGATTTTCTATTGCCGACATGGCTGTAGTTTCAGTGCTTGCGAACATCACAAACTGTTGATGGTACATGGAGTTGAAATGATGTCCCAAATAAAAAAAACAACCCAAACATTTGAATAAATATCATTTCACACGATAGAAAAGAGACAAACCATTGCATGAAAAAGTTATTTTGATTGAACTTTAAGGTCTGCCTAATAGTCTCAAAACCTGTTCATCATCTGTGGATCTGAAATGGCAATAAATGTAATGGTCAACTGAATAGTATTCACATATTACAAACGATTATTGGGCTAGGAAAATGCTGCTATTTCCTCACACCAATTTAGTTGACAAGTGTTTCCAAAGGCTTTTTTCAAAGCCTTTATGTAAACTGTGACACAATATATATCCAAAATTGACCACATCATGCTAGTAGCTTGGTTTTATTCTGTCTTTTTGTTTGTCTGTCTTTTTTGGGGTTTATTGTTTTTGTGATGTGTATACTGGTTTCATTTATGTTTACTTACCTAAAAAGTAAGATTTTTATTTATTGGCATAGCTGTTTGGATTACTGATTTTATCTGTTGCTATGGGCTACAAATTCATCCATTATTGTTCTCTTGGCCCTTTGCAGTTAGATGCAATGTGACATGGCTGTTGAGGGTAGACTTCAGCTAACTGTTATTTGATAAGAAGCTTGTGTATGTAGGTCAACCTCCCACTCTGAAGCCGCCAGGCAAATCCCAAACAGCTTCTGTTTTCTGCTGTTTATAACCCAACACTGTCAGTTTATTTATATAGGTCACTGTAGCAGTTATTTTACCTCTCATTCTGTATAGTTCTTTTCCAGTCTTACCTAGTAAACATCATGCCAGAATATTGTACCATTGGGTCGAAGAGAATTTTTACTTTCAGCCACTAGAGATATTGATTACATGGTTAACAAGATATTTAGGAACGTACAGTTAACAGCCATTATAACAGTAAAATTCTGTGCTCAATGCTTCAGGATTGTGTACTGGCAGTTTGCCAACAGTAGGGGCTCTTAGCTTCCATTTATCATTAGGCGCACCAGCCACAGAAATGGACACTCTCAACTTCTACCACATGTTAACTCATTTTTTTATCACTACTGATCTTTAAGGGGCAGTTGTTTGGTTTCTGTCTGTGACTGGCACTTGGTTAAGTTCAACCTTTTATGTATTGAGTTACATGTCAGTTGTAGTGAAGGTGTGTTTCTGTAATAATTAATGCATTCCAACAAACCATTTCAGGATTGTTTGGTTCCTTGAAATACACTTGCATTTTTTGTTAGGAATTTTTTAATCCTTGACAAATGCAAATATTTATCTTGGTCGTTAAATGTAAAAAAATTTTTTTATCATAACCATAAATGCAAACAGATTTCTTACAGAATGATAGTGATCAATTTTAATGTGTGTTTTTTTTTCTCTCAAATTTCAAAATGTGAACCCATACTTGGAGATCTTTGAGATCCTTAAATAAAATTTGTTAAAAATTATTAAGTCAGAAATTTATTGTTACTAGGGTGCATGGAACATTTAGTGCTAGGCTTTAAAGGTTTTTGCACTTTATAGGTTTCATTCAGAATTTCAGACAGACATGATCTAAAAACTGCACACACAAAAAACTTCCAATTTCCAAAACAAGTGGCACAGCGGTTGGCAGGAATAGGTAAGGGTAACAGGGTTCGAAATTCACGGTGATCCGCTGGTCCAAGACGCGTAAAAATTGTAACAGACCTGTAATTTGCGTCTGACACTGGTCCGACGGACCAGTGATTTATTTTATCTGTTGCAAAAATTGCCTGAGATCA
>JAVFBZ010076139.1:0-26528 GCA_032466195.1 Katharina tunicata | reverse complement strand
TCATGTCTAATTTGCTTACCCCCCAATGATATACATTCTGAACCGGCATGTTGGTTAACTTTCTTTCTAGCCTTTTCAATTCCAGGGATATTCTTTACACCATCCCAGTACAACCTGGACAATAAATCAGACCACATCAACGTACAGTCTGGTAAAATAGTTTGAATCGTTTCAATATCGTTTTTTTATAGTATGATAAAGCTCAACCGACTTTTGCCGTACCATATTATTACTTCCTAAGTGTATAATGAGGAAATCTGGTGCGGGAAGGGAGTCCAAGTTGTGTCGCAACGGGGAACCAGTTCACTCCACATCATGCCTCGCCGCCCAGCCCAGCGGATATTACATACACAATTAATCTATTACGATCATCAACTGTCAAGCACGATCGTAAAATGTCAAGCACGGCTCTCCGTCTATTGTGAAACACTGACCAGACGGGTCCTTTTAGATCACTTTTCGTAGCATTAATTTATATTCTGGTGTGACGAAAATGTCTTTGTGGCACAGCGTCATACGCCGCACTGATAGCCTTTTGTGTATAAAAGAATGCTACAATTATTTAACATTGTTTTCGAGTGAATTAATGGCGAAAGGCTAAACAATGATCAACGGTCGCCAAGTCTTAGCAATAAACTCTATAGCTCACGGAATTCGGAGCTGATACCTATAGTAAGAGCTTTGGCGTTCTGGTCGTAGAAATCGTTCAGCTTCGAAACACGGCCGCCATTTTTACTGTAATTTGTTATCATGTGACGCTAGCTATAACCCGCCTTAACCGCCCTTCTTTGGTGACGTCAGACTGATTGACAAACACCATGTATTTGCTCGCGATTGATAGAGATACTATCTTGAACAGAGTGACAGCCAAGGAGCCTGATTAGACCACCCACAAAGTGGTCACGACACGCCCACAGCTTGATTTTGGCGCGAACTCAGGTGACAAGACGACATTTCAAAAGTTAGTCGGGTATAGTGTGTTACGAAACGGCCCTCGTACAGCAAACTATGGAATATTTGTGATATACTGTTGTTGCATGCCGAGCGTAATAGATTGATTGTGTCAGGTAAGTCTTAGAAATTACGTTTTTGTTTTATTTTCTTGCTACTTGAAGGCTCTAAAGTTGCCGGGACAAATCCATCCCGCCCATACTACATACTTTTCAGGCGCACAACTCTAGGATTCTAGGACTATAAACTCTAATGACCGTTGTGCACAAGTGCATGAACTTCAACCCAATTTTATATGAAGTCACATCATAATACATTTTTTGTTTTGTTACGATGTTCACTTAATCTAGTGACAATTTGAACCACCAAGACGTGAAGAGAAAAACAACCAATGTTTTGTTGCGGTTTAAATGTTCGCTTCATATTGGAGTGAAGATAATAAGACTTACTTGGCGTTGGAACAGTTGTCATGGCAAAGTAAACCAACTATAATAAAAAAAGACACTCTCAGCTTTACCACAATATTGTAATACGCAGAGGTTTTATTGAAGGTAAGTTCGAACTCTTTAAGCACATTCGGACATGGATCATATTTTAGGTCGTGGGCTTCACTCAGGTACGAACAGGAAAGTAGCAGTTTTTACATTGAATCATGCAAGAATCGTTGGGTTGGAGCCTCCTGTGTCCTGGTGTTCTCTTAGCAAAGGGGCATAGGATGCCGATTTGTTGTGGTGTCCTGTTTTGTTAATGTTATGTCCTGCCCTGCATATGTTATCAGCGTCGTTTACGGTGGTTTCCTTCACCTGTTGGACTGGCTCGTGGTCACATGAGTGACCTAGCCTTTGAGGTTTTGACTTCCGGTTTCACAGTGCACGAACGCAGCATATGTAAACCCAGTTTTGGTCATAGGGGTCTTCCAATTGTTCGTTTGTCTTATCCTACTGGTAACGATCGCTGTGTCGTCACAACATTCAACTGCCACTAATTTGGACATGTGACACGTGAATGGCGGGAAATATTGAGACATCGTTTCGAGCCTAAAAAGTTGCTTTGATTATTTGAACACACAAATGTTGTCTGAGCTATATATTTTGCGTATAATGAAAAACGCATAACCGTTGATTGAGAAGATTTTGTTTCAAAAGATATGCAGGAGAATTTGTGTGCAGGTGAATGATCTCTCTCATAAAACTTAAAGCTCTATTTTCAACTTCTGGTTTATTTTTGATAAACAACTTCTTCTATATTTTCGTTTTAATAATATATTATGTTATTCTAAGCGTTTCGACTATTATAACGCCTGTTTAAGAAGCTATCTATACCGGCTAACAAGTCACATGACGCCGTAATGACACAGCGATCGTCACCAAGACAAATCGTCACCAAGACAAATGAGAAAGGGGTAGACACCTATGACCAAAACTGGGTTTACATATGTTGCAGACATAACAGTCTTTCTCATTCATCTACTATCGGTAGTTCCGGTGTAACCGAAAGACAAAACCGCTAAGTTCATTTCGTACTTTTGCCTTTTTATTTAAGGTCGAAAGCGCAAAACTACGAAAGTGCAAAACAAAACCGCGAAACTGCAAGGCAAAACTACGAAAGCGCGAAAGAAGAAACAACGGAAGCTTCGTATTTTCATGGTTTTGCCGCGTATTTTCGTGCTTTTGTGTCGCAGTTTCGTGGTTTCGACTTTTGCAGTTTTGCAGTTTCGCTTCGTAGTTTCGTGGTTTTGCCCTTTTGTCTAGAGTTTTGAAGGGGAAATCTACGAAAGTTCGAGTGGCCGCATCCGGCTTCAATATATAATTTCCTTGCCGATACGCCTGGGATATCCAAATCCAATTACAGATGACATCGCTCGCCTAGTTCAAACAAATCGTTATGACAACATCAATTCATTCTTCTACTATCATCGGTTAAAATTAAATTACTAGATACTGGATGTAGAGGGGATCCACGAGGGGACCATGATCCGGCAATGAAGATAATTTCACACGCACCCAAAAGTTAGGTATTAAGTGTTATCACAGAATCACATAAAATAGATATTTTTCTCAAGAAGGCATGACCCTTACACGATTCAAAACCTTGACTGTCTGCGCAACATTTGATAGGAATATTGAATATTTTGAATCACACAGCTGTCGTATAACATTTAACTGAAACAAATGTCATCTGTTTGTAAATGTAATGGTGGGAGGGTAATGAAACTTAAAGGAGCAAGAAATGAAAAAACACAGCCATACTCGAATTATAGACCATATTAAGTTATTACTAAAACTGCCATTACATATTTTGTCGGATTACTCGTTTCCCATTGAAAGCCAATTCAACTGAACTACTGTAAGTAAAATATATGGTCGACGTTTTATGCTAAATTTTGTATAGTGATTACGCCACAGAAGTAAATGTGTATTAAAATGGTGGGGGTCAAATATATAACTTAATGTTGTACATTGGTACAGGTTTTGTTTTGTTATTGTTAAATAATGATTAAATTGGGTTATTGTTATCTGCAAGAAAAACATATATAAATTATGGCACAAACAGTCCATCATACATTTTACTTCCAGTAGTTCAATTTAAGGGGCTTCAATGGAAAACGAGGAATCCAGCATAAAATGTAATTGCAGATTTGTTAATAACTTAGTAGGGTCTGAAATTTGACTATGATTTGTTTTAGTTTTTCTTTTTTTTCCTCCGTTTAATAATGGGTATTATATCCCCGTGCATTGATGACGCTCTGACAACGACACATGTTCATTAAATGAGCCGAGGAAACTCTTGCTCAGGAAGACGCTCAGGACTACTCCTCTTTTCGGTTTATACAGAGGGTGCCTGGTGGAAACCGTATCTAGAAGTTAAGATCAAAATAATCTCCTCTGACCAAAGAGACCTCTGGCAGCCGATATTCTTGTGGCGTATTACGCAATAATACGAGTGAGATTACATTGATTACAGCGTAAACCATTATGAACAAAGTAAAAAAAATATAACAATACTGCCACATGATTAACGCTGTAACACTTTTCAGCTCCTGGTACATTGCACATTTGTACCCATCAAGTTTAGACGTTGCAAAGTCACTCATGTTTGTTATCGTGTATCATCAAAATTTATGAGATTTATGGAATCGGGCCAACAAGAACGACGCGTAGTCCTTTAACTAGTCCAACGAACTGATGTTGACTGCATTGCCCATGACGCGTAATAGCCGTAGTATACTAATAGTCGTAGTACACATGACTTAAAATAACTCTAACTCCCTTTCCGGATAATACCAAACACGAGACGTATTAGAACGACCAGACCCGAGACGTATTAGAAAGGCAATACAATAATTATAGTCACGGTTTATGGCAGATAATAATCGTAATACGAGTTTTATTTGAGAATACGGTGCGTTATTCGAAACGTTATAGTTCAATCCTTCTCTCAGGTTTTATTTATTTATCGCGTAAATTTATATTTAAGCTTGTTAATCAGTGTAAATGCCTTATCAGTAAGACAGGTTTTATCAACTTGGTTCCCACTGTATAGTTGAACATAATATACAATGGCACAACTTCGAGATTGATTAACAATACATGTTTAGGGTTTGTGGTGCGGTATTTAACTTTTGTCGATATTGGACTTACGGCTGTACAGTTTGGGGTATTGCCTTTTTCTCAGTAGCAGTTTATTTTCTTAAGAAGCATGATCCTTTACAGTTTTATCAACGTCGCCTTGATATTGTGTGACTTGATGGCGTTTCGGGCCATGTGTATTAAGCCCATATTGAATACAGCGCGGCAACACTTGTGTGCTATGAAATTCACGGCCAGATGGATATGATACCTCCATAACTATATATACGTGATAACCTTAGCTACGTTGTTAAAAACATGACAACAAACAACTATATTTGAATAAATTATTTTGTTACATGTTAATCTGCTATAAAAAGTCCAATGGAAAAAAAAAGTTCGTAGTCATTTTTTTGTATATACCTGTAATAATCTTGCACAAAAATTAATAAGCAAAGCACATGACCCTAAATTCAAGTGTCCCCCCCCAAAAAAATATGTCGTAACTCTAGTGGACGCCTCACATGTCCTGTGCTGTAAGTGCATGTAGCCTCTTCCGTGTCTCCACCGGGGAGTGCAACCGCATGAATTGCAGCCAGGCCTAGCACCCGATCTATTTAACCATTGTTGCGGACGATCAATGAAATAAACAAAAAAATCCCACTTTTCTCTGCAGAAAAGGTAGTCATTCTATACTTAAAGCCTTAGGCTTCTTCATAGAAATGTAAAGAAGCATCTTTTTTGGTCCATATATTACCAATGTTTGCTCTTGGGTTGTTAATTCTGTTGTTTCTGAGATTTGGTTCTGGAATAAGCCTATAGATCCTATGTTATTAAAGTAATATACAATGAAAACTTCTACATCGGTTTAATGTGTGTTCAAATTAAGCCATCATACATAACCATGATTTTTTTAACATTGTATGGTTCGATAAAATATATGATTTCTTTCAGGTGAGACCAACAAGAAGGCGCCCACCTTTGGTGCCTTCTCGGTGGGTAAGACATCACATCAGTTTGGAAAAAGCAGGGTTGTTTTTAAGAAAGTCTTCCTCAACATTGGCAATGGATATAAAGTGAACACGAACGTATTTGTGGCACCAGTGAACGATGTTTGAGTGGATTAAACTACATCACCAAGACAAACAAAACCGAACTGTTTCTGGATATGTACAAGAATGACGAGTACCTCATGTCTATCTATGAGGCGAACTTTAACTATGGTCAAGCCAGTAACTCTGTCCTACTCCACATACAACTAGACGACCAAGTGTACATTACCACTCGTAACGAACACAGTGGTCTTTACGGAAACCCCGACCAGCTGTTTGCCACCTTCTCGGGCTACCTGGTGGTACGTAATTACCAAGTGACAACTTATATAGATGGTGTGCTCACCACCGAGCCACAGTTTTAACCGTGTTCCTCCAACATCCCAGAAGAATTCTTGTGGTCGTTCATTTCAAATGTATGTAAATCGGATTTCCCATGAGACGTAATGCTGTGTCTTTTTATTCGAATTCCGTTTGAAATTCTATAGACAACTTTCACGGTTGTATATGTTCTTTTTTTTTCTAAAGAAGGCTTGTGGGTATTTCTGATTAAAGGGGCATCCGGTCCTGTTTTAGCATATCGCTTTTTAGTAACAGCCAGTATACAAGCCAACCCGTGGAGTTGAGTTTTTATTTACAATACATATATAAAGTATTCCCCAGTTTACAACTGAAGCCAGGGGGCCTACATCGGCATAATAAGAAAATAAATTAAAACATTTATTAATTTCTGATTCTAACTGTGTTTTTTACATTATGCCGTTGGGTGTGTATAAACAAATTTTAAAATTCTTGTGCGTGAACTTAAACAGAAATTGTACTTCCTCATATCATGTAGGCTCCGACGCAAATGGTTTCGTCTTCTCACCATCTTTCCCCTTTATCGTTATTTGGTAGACCCCTACATTTGATGAAAACCTTCGCCGGTGCATATAACGGGCTCTGTCATAGGGAAGAATTCCCGTTTTTTATGGACTGATATTCGGTAAATTGCCGTAAATTATGCGGTCGCCTTCGGGCGAACAACAGTTATATATAGACTGGCATATGCGCACAAAATAGGGTTTTTCAAAAAATCTGATTTGCTCTATTGTAGGAATTGTTGAAGTGTCTTCATAAATTAAAACACAATGATTAAATTAAAAAAAATATCCAATGAGTGGAAGGTTTGTACGAGCCAGATGAATATAGCCTGATGCAATAATACACATCTAACGTAAAGGGCAGCCATTTTCCCTCATATGTCAACAGAGTCTTTGATTGGTCACACCGCGTTGAATGAAGAGTAAGCATTTTGAATCTTGTAAAGGACGCGGCTAAAAACTGTTGATCACGTCAGGTGGGCTTTGCTGCAACGCTCCCAATGTACTTTTTCTGTGTTTGAGGCTGAGTGCGCCTTAAAGTGCGCGGGTTAAAGTCACATACGCACCAAAATATTCTGTATTTTGGGTTTTCACAGAATCACATGAATTATATATATTTTCATCAAAAAGGAAAATTAGAGGTAATCCGTTAATTCTACACCAAGATTTGAAGGTAAAGATAGCTTAAAGGCCTGGTAAAAGTAAAAAAATCTGAAAATTCTGTCAGAATTTTTAATTGGAAATGTGTCAATCTGCTGTCACAGCTCAAACACACTTTGATGTAGCCTACCGACGTCAAAATGTTGGCTCGTTACAAACCAGTTCATTCACCGCGACTGGAACAAAGTCATTGTGAGCAAATATGGCTAGCCCTCTTTCAGTTAGATTTGAATAACTGTTAGATTTCTCCTGGTCCGTACAAGCTTTGTACCCAATGAATAATTTTTATTTTAATGTGACTGTTTTAATTTTTGAACAAACATAAAATCTTGTAAAAATCAAGGCAAACGGAATTAGTTGAAAAATCCTAATTTGGGTGCGTATGTGACTTTAAAAAATACAAGTTTAATGCTTCTTAACACAGGTCTACATAAAATGCAGCGCGGCAACAGGCTATTAAATCACACAGTCCGAAGGATATGACACCTTCATAACTACATTGTGACAACCTTTCGTCGGTAAAAACATGTTAACAACAACTCTATTTGAATAAATGAATCTCCAATGTAGGCCACACGTGCAAACATCTTGATTTATCTGTATTATGTATATGTAATTTACGACTATTTAATTAAACATAACCAACAACATCAGGTTAAAAAAGGAAATGATGATAAGCACCCTTTGGCTTAAATTTTAATTAATCAAGGAAAAAAGCGGTTTCTGTGGGAGAGGTATAAAAACGGACACAGTCAACTTTTACGCCAGAAACGAAGTCATCTCAACAATGGAGTGCCAGTGGAAATGTATAGTTCTGTTTGGTTTGGCCATGTCTATAATACAAGGTACGTATTTTTTTCGATATTAATCTGATATAAAAAATGTCACTGCAAAATCAACTGTAGTCAAATAAAATATATTTATATACTTCCCATAATCTTATACACAAAATCAACCGTATCAAGCACATCCAGGGCGGTGAATGCAAGTTTTCGCCAACAAAATATGGCTGCGGTCGTTCGTTATTCTATAAAGGACCCCTCATTTGTCCTGTACTTCCAGTGTATTCCGTGTCTCCACCGATGAGTGCAACCGCATGCATCGTACTCATGCCTAATACCCGATCTATTTAGACATTTTTGCGGACGACCACAGAAACCAAAAAAATGCCAGTTTTCCCTAAAGAAAAGGCAGTCTATATTTAAAGCATTAGGCTTCTTCACTTTTTGGTCCACATATTACCACATATAACTCTTGGGTTGTTTATTTTTTTGTTTGAGATTTGTTCCTATGTAATGAAAGTAATATACAACGGAAACAGGTTTTTGGTGTACAATTTATGGCACCATACCTTAGCTACAATGAAATCAATATAAACACAAACGTTCCGGTACTTACAACATTGATTCTTATAGTAGCCTATATGTTCTTTTTTCCTGACGGCCACCATAATTTATATGTACTTTATGTTTCAATAAAATATATGTTTAACTTTAGGTGAGGCCAACAAAAAGGTGCCCACCTTTGTTGCCTTCTCCGTGGGTAAGACATCTCATCAGTTTGGAAGAGGCAGGATTGTTTATCAGAAAGTCTTCCTCAACATTGGCAATGGATATAAAGTGAACACGAACGTATTTGTGGCACCAGTGGACGGTGTTTACCAAATGAGTATGAGTGGATTAAACCACGTCACCAAGACAAAGAAAAACGACCTGTCTCTGGATATGTACAAGAATGACGAATACCTCATGTCTATCTTTGAGACGAAATCTTACCTTGGTCAAGCCAGTAACTCGATCCTACTTCAACTACTAGCCCAGGACCAAGTGTACATTAACGCTCGTAACGAAGACACTGGTCTTTACGGAACACCCGACCAGGTGTTTGCCACCTTCTCGGGCTACCTGGTGGTACCTATCTACCAAGTGACAACTTACATAGCTGGAGTCGTCAACACCGACCCACAGTTTTAACAGTGTACCCCAACATCCCCCAAAATAATTCTCGTGGTGTTCTTTTCATGTGTTAATCTGATTTGCCATTAAAAAGCTAAACTTGAAAAGTAGTGATGAATGGTTGGTATCTTTTAATTCAATCCCGTTTGGAGGAGATGCAAGTTGTGCTACTATTAAAGGTTTCCCATTTTGTTCGTTTTGTAAAATAAGCTTTTGTTTATTTCTTATTAAGATGAATTAATTTTACCGTTGCTTGCTGTTTTAGCATATCTGTTTCCAATAAGAATAGGCCTAAGTAAATATTATTTTTAACCCGTGGGGTCAAGTTCTTATTTACAAGAAATATATAAAGTATTCCTTTGTTTAGAGCTGCAGCCTGTGGGCATGTATCTTCATATTTAAAACATAAATTAAAGCAGTAATTAATTTTTTATTCTAATTGCGAGTTTTCTCTATAGGGATGGGTGTATATACATTATAATAATTAATGTAAAAAAATAAGCGAATCAAATTAAATCTCGACGTTTCTTGTTCGTGGATGCAAGCAGAAATATACAATTGAACTAAATTTTGGATCATTGGTTTTTGCTGTAGGCGGCGTTTTATCATTTGAACATATTCAAATATTCGCAAATCCATATCCAGCTAGTTGTGCTTCTATTAAATATTATACATAACGCCCGAGTTTAACTTTTGTGGTTACCTATTATATGGTCGTCTATCAATTATAGATCAACAGAGTTGTTTCCGGCTTGATGGGAGTCCGAATATAGGTACTTGCTGTATACTTAAAGCCTGCTACCCCGGATATGTTAACTTAATTTATAATATCTTTTTCGACATAATTAACGATCATTACAAATTAAACGCTTTCTCTTCATTTGACATGATCTTGTTTTATAAACTTCAAAATTAGAAAGATACATTTTTTTATTTTTCTGTCTGTTGAATTTTAAATGTAAACCATGCTTAACTCGTTACCACGAAGGGCGTACATACTGTCGCCGTAACGAGATGGAGAGAATGTCTGTTTTGCAAGGTGTGTAGTGTGCTAATCAGTGCTGCGAAAGGTTAAGACACCAACACTTTTGGCGGACAAATCAAAGCCGTATTTCATACACTACCACAAATCTACCTGTATAAACTTGCGCATATCTAAGAATGATCAAATCGGTTAGCAATATTAATTAATTTCGGTGTTGTTTTGTTCGAACCAGGGACCACGGTACACAACTAGCAAGTTGTCAAGCACGTCTCCACATGTATTGTAAAACTTTGACCAGACGGGTCCTTTTAGATGCCTTTACGTAGCAATTAATTGATATTATGGTGTGACGACAATATCTTTGTGACACAGCGTCATTGCGGACAATTAGGCTTTGGTGTATATATATACACGCCGTTTGTAGGCCTACGTAGGTCTCCCCGATGCAAAAACATCTAATATACGTTTGCAGTAACGCAGACAATTCGTTTAATTATATCTGAAAGACACACATTGAATTTCTATTTATAAATAATAGTTTTACCTTGCCTTAAAATATGCGAAAGGTAAAAACATGCTTTAAATTATGGACTAGTCTTATGTAGTTATTGTATACAAAGATGTTTTATGGGAGGTACGGTCGAACTCTTTAAGAACATTCGGACATGGATCATATTATAGGTTGTGGGCTTCACTCAGGCACCAACGGGAAGGTAACATTTTGTTTTAAATTAAATCAACTGATTAATAACTGGCTTTATTTATGCGTATGTTGATGGTATTTTTCTTTTAATGCCTGGGATGTCTTGGTAATATTAATTCTATTCGGAGACCTCAACAATCATAGAAATTCCGTACGGACACAACTGGGAAATACAAATACAATAACAAATTACATCGCTCGTTTATTTTCAACAAACCTTTTTAACAACATGTATGCCTTTTTTTATTTAATTAGTTGTTTATTCTTCTACTCTGTCGGTTATAGTAAGGTTAATTAGATAACTAAATACGGGATGTAGAGGGGATTCCCCGCAAGACACTTCTCTTCAACACCAATGTTACTAACAATAAAATGTAATAAGTGTGACAATTGTCGGTTGTATGATTTTCGAGTATATCATACATTAATAGATGCATGGGAATATTACCCAGGGATCGTTTTGATAGGCTTACAAAGAACGTAAATGCGACCATGTTCCGGCAAGCAGATAACACTTCACACGCACCCAAAAGTGAGGTATTTTGTGTTAACTCTTCACGTTGAAATCGAACTATGGCAAGTTATCTCCTGGCTCGTAAAAACCTTGTACCCATTGGGTATTTTTTTTATTTCAACGTTACTGGTTTTATTTGTGAACAAGCTTCAAAACTTCAAAACTCCGGCCAACAGAATAAGTTCACAAACCTAAATTTTGGGTGAGAATGTGACCTTGTCATGAATCAGCTAAACAAGCAATCGTCGGAACGACTTCGTTTAGCAAACACTCTCTGAACTACTCATTTCAAGCTAAATTATGCTATTTTAAGTTAAAAGATTTGAATACACTTCTTCTAGAAAATGGAGACGAACCAGATGTCGGGTAGGCGTTTTGTGTTTCTTTCTATGTAGAAGGTGGTATCAATACTACTTCGCGTTCATCTTTCCTTGAATCACATCGTTCAAAGTGACGTTTATCAGTGTTTACTCCCGCAATGGAATTTAATGTGATATGGAATTTTGGATCAGGTTATTTTTTGGATCTGAATTTTGGAATTTTAGAAGTTACGGTGAGCTAATTGTCAGGGATGGGTAAATGGTGGAAGGAAACTTTGCTGACACGGTTTTAGCTTACTTGTAGGACGAAACGGAGGCTGTATCAAATATATTCTGCATCTAGGCATATTATGTCCGAAATTAAATAATAATATGCACATTTGTACTAAATTCCCATTACATGTTCTGGAAACGAAATGAATAAATGTACAACAGTTGAAGACAAGGAAAGCCTGGCGATTGCAAATGAACACTTGCTTAGATTGGTACTAAGTTAGGTCATCACAGTGCCCTGAATTGTTCCAACTTCTTAAGAATGAGACTGCGCTTTAATATTTCTATCCTCGAGGTCTACTTATACTGATTGAGCGGATTGTACTTAATGACACTTCTTCACGATAATGGTACAGAGTAGATAATAAGGGTGAGGCTATACAGTATTACAAGGCTGTGTTTTAGCTGGTTGCCAGACGATGTATCCCCCTCTGTTGTACTGGGTGCCAATGTTGTTGTAAAAGGAACACACCCTGAGCAGCAGGTTTCACAGCAGTTAGATCTGGTTGTGTTCGTGTAGTAAGGACACTGTGTCCGGTCACATCCCGTCCATGCGTCTCCGTATTCGCAACCTGATGATCAAACGATTTGTGATTTAATAATCAAAACAGAAACTCGAAGGAGAAATGTTGTGCCACGTCCATGGTCGTTTTGAAAACAGCAAGTTAGCCGCAGACCATGTAGGATAAATTGAATGCCGTTGTCTGGTTTTAATTTGATTGGGACGAAATCCTACACCTACAGTCGTTGTCGTAGATAGGCCTATGCAGAAGTGTCAATCATATATATTATACCAACAATCTATTAATCATACGAATAACTGCCAATAATTGGCCTGTTACCGGTACCTCACCCTTGGCTCACCCACGTGCCGACTTCAAGGCTCAATCCCTCATATGGGATATTTAAAAAACTACAATTAAGTTATTTACAGTTGTATAAATAAAAAAGTTAATCTATCGACGCTATTTTCCAATGGGTAAGTGTTTTTTTTTCTCTCTGTTTTTACGCATATCGACAATATGATGATCGCAATTTTAGCGTGAAGGCTAATTATTTACCATTATGATATTAAGTTATTAAGTCGCTCACCTGGAAAATTGGCGTTGTACAGCGCAGGACAGGTGTGACAGCAGGTGTCAGCGTAGCTGTAACATAAACCACGAAACATCGACCTACACGTTTCGAGCTTATCACCAAACCCACAATCTGCACACACAAGAAAACACTACATGAGCAGATGAATGGTAAAGGTGATTGATGTGGTTGATTTCTTGGTAAGTCAAGTCATTCAAAGGAAGGTTTGGAGGTGCCAGGATAAAGACGTATAGGCCATGTAAGTCTATCTGACTTCCGGGTACACCCTCAAAACGCTGTCAGTATATAATAAATTACGGTCTTTGATAATGATATTTTCTACAGAGTTCTTTAACTCTCCTTTTTAGGATTAAAAAATTAAGTAGCTTGTACCCGTAACTAGAATATATCTCGTGAAATCTTTTGCATCACATGACGTGACTTACAGGGCCTATACACGTCACAGGTGTGTCTTATAATGAAAAAATGAATTCTCATTTTTTTTCTCATCTTTGTAAATATATTCAGATAACAGCAATGTCACTTTTATCAAGATACTTAAAACTGATCATAAATGATTAATTTTATTCTGCCAACCATCTAGCCCTGGGCACATTTGTTTGTTTAATTTAAGTTCAAACTATCGTTGAATAAGGTCATATCGCATAATAGATTCTTTGTGACGTTGATCATTGAAACCTAGTTCATTTCTTTGACAACCAAGCCTAGCAGTTTTGGGTGAGACTTCCTGAACATTAAGAATAACTTACTTGGGTCATTTGTTTGATGAGCCTCACATGAATGACAACACTGTTTATATTTGGCGTAGCACTGTGAGGGATGGTCTGCAATCATTTCACTACATGTATAACCATCGGATAACGCCCCAGGATGGTCACCAAATGGACAGTTATCTGAGAACAGAAAAATGATACAGCACTTTGTGGTTAACATCTTAACAAACGCCAGTTATTGGGAGAAGAGCACTTTAAATAAAGCACAGAGATATAGGAAAACCCAGCATTTCCTGAACAATTATTTACAGTGCTATGGAAGCTCATGCGGCCATCGAGTTGTCGACGTTGACAACTCGACGTTGACAACTCGAGGGCCGCAATGAGGTTCTATCTATACGATCATTAACCGTTAAGCTCATCAGATATATGCCTGTTCTTCTGCCAGCTGTTCAGAAATTAGGTTGTATATATCTATTTCCCTGGCTGCTTTTTAAGGCGTGGAGTCAACAATACTGTTCTTGTTAACAGCTTATACCTTACCTGGTACAGCTGGGGCCAAAGCATTTTCTCTACAATAACCACCTAAGCACCACTGGGAGGAAACAAAACACTCAGTCAGATGAAATTCAATACATTGCAGTTAAAGAACCAGACCCGCGAATTTCGAAATTTTTAAAACCGAAAGTGATGTTATTATTAGCAGTTTAAATATGTCCTGCTTTTGTCTGTCCTCACATGGATGAACCGATGGGTGCTTTTATACCTGGGACCGGTAGATCACTTGATTTAACCTCACACCATCAACCGGCACATTCACGAGGGGACAGGACATGGACATACCTACATGTAGTTATGCTTTTTCGGTTGCAAATATGACACGGACAATTGTATTTCCAATTACCCGTGGGAAATAATAAGTTTTGGTCGAGATTCAGTGGTCTTTCCCTTTAATTTTGAAATCAAACTATCAAGTATATTAAGTTCGATATTTCGAAAGGAAACTTAAAGCTAAAAATTGAAATTAC
The DNA here is from genome assembly GCA_032466195.1 of Katharina tunicata. Classification (NCBI taxonomy): domain Eukaryota; kingdom Metazoa; phylum Mollusca; class Polyplacophora; order Chitonida; family Mopaliidae; genus Katharina; species Katharina tunicata. The sequence continues at coordinate 11,844 of JAVFBZ010076139.1, read as the reverse complement.
CCCTTAACTATAGAATCTACTTAAGGAACTGTTTGCGTGTATAGCTAACTACATGTACATCTTCTCTTGGAATCAACTTTTTTAGTCACATTTTCAAATATTCAGAATGCATTATACGAACAGCAGCCATTCTTATTAAAATACGTTCTAACAGTTAAAGTTTCCAGACAGATATGCTTAATGGATTACCTTATTTTTGCCACAGGATGTACCTCTTCCAGCATAAATCCTAAGGCAATTACCGAAGTTTCCTGGCAGGTAACAGAACATTCCTGTGCACACACTACTGTAACTTGACACGTCGTAGTTTTGCTTCAAACCCAAAAGTAAAAAAATGGTTCTGAGAATACGAATGTTAAACAGAAATCTTAGCATAGGATAAAAGTTGGTTGGAACTAAAATAGGTCTAATAATGTGAAAATGTAAAAGTACGAAAACAGACAGAACCAAGAAGCCATGCATGAGAAATAATCCCCATGAGGACATAATACACTTATTTCAAATGACCTGGGGTGCTGGTGATGATTTGATGTATGTCAACAATTTTGTTGTATAATCATCAGCATAGTAAAATGTAATATACAAGGATCTTTTATGTTTGGATTTCAGTAGCTGGCTTCGAAGAATCCAAACTTGTACACAAACATATAAAAATAGGCCTCTTATTTACCTTACCTAGTAATCCTCACATATGTAATTGGCATTTGGAGATATACATTATCATTGCGTTATTATATATACGTTATGATGAGATCAGTTTATGCCGACTCTAACCTTTCAGGGGTACCAGCCCACTGCCATTATAAAAGACTGACTACACAAGTATATAAATAAACATTGAATTTAATAGAATCTGGGATTTATTGGGTCAAATTATACTCTGTATACATACTAGAAAAACTATGGAATGACATTCTTTCCATATCAACACATAACTGATGTGTTCATCTCGACATTTATCTTTTAATACGGATCAACGTTCTCCGCCTGAGTACTTAGAAGTATCTGAAATATATTTTAGAAATGTTTTGTTGAGGATGGGCTTACCCTACAGACGGACGTGGTGTCCCCTAAAGCATAGGTACACTGCGTATCAGCGTCGTACATTTGACCAGGATATGTTCCTAAATAACTATCGAGAGCGTTTGGATCGTAACTTTGACTCTCTGTCAACAAGCAATTGCCTGTGCCACTGAATCAATAAAATAAAGAAGAAAGTGTTACAATTGAGGCATCGAGTAAATCAAACAGTTCAGGAGAATAGAAAAATAGTTTACACGTATTGGTTGGCGAACTTATGACGTTTGAGTTGATTAACGAAAAGTAACATGTATGTCTTTATTTCCGATTGCATTGTCCGGTTTTGTGTTTGGATATCAGTTAAAATATTCTACTTTTAGTAATTCACTTAGTAAGCATCCGTTTACAGAACATTTTGACCAGTTTTCCTGAAACAGTGGAATTTATCGTAAAAAAAGGGGATAAAAATAAAATCCATAAGAACTGTATATAAACCACAGGAATTACGTACAGAGAGGCCATGACTGTCCTAAAAGCGTCGATGGAGCATGTGGAGAAAGACCATGGATTCTGAGCCAACTGACCAGCAGCTGTGCCCGATATACTGCTCATGATATACTGATTGTCTGAATCACAGGCGTTCCCACTGCCGTCATGATTAGCTCCCAAACTGTGAAATAAACAGTTAATTATTACCCTGCCGATAATCACACTGGAAGGTGTTGGGGAAACTGTTTACTACTTGACACTGTCTGTTAATAAATTAGGTTGTTTACAACTTTGATGCTTATTGGACGTTTGTTATAAACAAAAAATGATCATGGTCAAACAGGTGAAGACAGTAACACTGAGGAATATGTCCAAACTATATAAATTGAGGATTGTTGTCCTGGTATGTTACATATGTATCTGATAGTCGTCCACGTAAGACATTATGGGATATAGGATTCTTACACAAATATATTTGAAGCAGAGCTTTGACATTATTGAGTTATAGTTTGAGAAAATATTGATTAATTTTCTATCTGTCTCCAGGTTGAGGCAAAGTATGATCGGGAAATCCTTGATTTTATTACTATTGATTTGACCTAAGCGTGAATTGTGTGATAGTGCATTACTCCGCTTGTTAAGGAATTTTCAATGATAAGAATATACACATTTTGAAGTTACTTACACAATTGTTTTAAGATTGTTAGTAGCCTATAGTGTAGTTATCATAGTGAACTGATCTATAAAATCGTCTTACTTGTGTCCCAGTTCGTGAGCAGCGTTGATCAGTCCCTGGAAGTTGAAGTAATTCTCAACGATAGAAACCGCATAACCAGTGCATATGAGACCAACATAGGCCAAACCTTAAAGAGAAATACCAAATATGCTTGCCTAAGAAGGATGATCGTGAGGTATACAATTATTAACTCCGAGCTAATCTTAAATCTGAGTAAATACTCAGTTCCGCCGAAGACCGTAGGCCTACATAGTATTTAACATAGAAGTTAACATTGGAAAACTGTTTGGAAGATTGTGTATTGTTTCGAATCTGAGAACTGATAAAGTTGGCCTTGTACAGTGGCATGACATTCCGTAAAACAAAACGTTGTAAGACTCGAGATAAATGTCGATACCTGTGTTTGAGTTTCCTGCAGCAGCATTCTTCAAGTCGTTCCTGTAAATAAAAATGTTGAAATTTTTTTACTAAACTGTAGGGCAGATCTAAACCTAAACAGACGAAAACAGGGAAAGTTCTGGCGAACTTTAATTAAAGCAAGCATCCAATGTATTTGCATATATGTTTAAATGAAACTCAGTTATTATCAAAAGTAAGCTTATCACCATGTTGAACACAAACAGGGAAAATCTTACAAAAAAACTACGTCAACCATAAAGAGTAGGCTACTTACGACGTGAAGGCCATTGCATGGTCAAATTGTGGCAAGCCAGTCTGTGACTGTATCCAGGTTTGGAAGGCGGATAGAGCATCGTTGGATTCTACCAATGGGCGGTTTGGGTTTTCATTGTTGGCCGTCTTGATATTCTCTGTCCAGGGTGATGCGCCGCTCGTCTGGAAGATAAATAGTGACAACGTTTGTGACTTTCAAATCGTACAGGCGGGTAAAGGTTCGTTCACACCATGCGATTTGTTATAACGACTTCAGGGGATTCTCCGTCTTTACAGTGTTTTGATTGGTTGGTGTTTGTCGAAAAAAATCTCGACCAATCAAAAAGTTTCTAATTTGGGGATTCCCCTAAAGTCGTTACTACAATACGCATCATGTGAACGCACCTTAAACGCTGATATACTCTTCATAGTTTATTAGCCACACTTTATTATTTATATGTCTAGTTGTGGGGGGAACCTAAGAATGTTGCCACCTCTCTCCTCTCCTCACACGTTTACATGTAACCATACAGCAAATTTTATGATTTTCTTCATTAGGCCTCTTTTTATGGCTAAGCCTGGAAACGGACGAACATTAGGTTACCTTTTCATGCACGAACAATATCATGATTTGAAGAGGAGACTGTTTAGAAACCGTTAAGTTCAGAACATCAACAAACAAAATACTAGGTTAATATAAAATACTTACATCAGCGATGTAGATGCCAGAGTAGAGAATATTAAATGCCATATCGTTTTCTTGTATGTTTTTGTACCTTAAATCCATCTGCAAATAACAAAGTTTTCATGAAAGACATAGTGTAAGTAAGACTTTCTGACAATAGCAAAAACAGAAAAATAAACTGCAGCCTATCATTCACTTTAATAAATATAATGCGTTTATTCTAAATATTTTTAAAAAATCTATATTTCTAGTAATTTGTAATTTTTCTATTGTACAGAAATGTAATAAATACAACCTACAAGGTTTTGGTAAAATATTCCAACATGAATTTTTTGTTATACCGTTAGAAAAATGACAGTGTACAAGACAAACTACATCGGTGATATTATTAGTGGCAATGTCTCCCTTATAAACAAAACATCACAGACTTGTTTTAATCTGGTCAACTAGGCGTATATGACCTACTCCGTTTAGAAAATAAGCGTAGTATTGCCGAATGGTGTCTTTGGCTATTGCGTCATGAGCTGCTGATGTGGAAGCACTTGTCCTGGTATGCCAACTACAATTCAAACAAAAACGTCGAGTTAACAAGAAATTGGGATTTGTAATATTACTGCTTTATTGTATTATTTGCTTTATTCCCCTTTGATGAAAAGAATGCAGATAACGTTATTGCAAGCAGGAAAGAGAGAATGCAAGATAGGTACGGTAGGCCTACTATATTCCTATTATTAAAAAAAGGCGAACACTTGACAGGAAACATACTTCGGCTAAAGGCCAATTAATACTGGACGCTACACTGCAGTCGTGCAGCTAAGAAAACACACAGAACGCCTATCATGATTGTTTGATTGGGGTCTGACGCCATAATTAAGGTTATTTCGCTCATGTGGCGGCTTACCAGACCATTGCGTGAAGGAAATCACAAAAAACGACTCTGGAAACACTCAGGCCACACGACATGTCCAGGACGAAAAACAGGACACAACAACAACTCGGCTTTCTGGAGCCCCTTAGGCCTATCTCAGAAAGCCCTAGGGTACAGGAAGCTCACATGCACCAACCACCCGCAACACATTTTATGAAAAACAGTTCACACTGGTGGCGAATGCAATTTTGTGACGTCATTATTCTATTTTGTGACACCAGATTCTGAGCTCGTCATCCAGCATTTGAATGAAACATGTCACTTCACGTCACGTCCAGTATGGATTGATGCAAGCGCCGCGACTGCCTTGTCGCGTCCAGTGTGAATTGGCATTAACACCACCAACAATCTATATATCTGATATCTGATTATATAGCTTAGGAACCTTACAGTAAAATGAATACCACCTTTGAGATTTCCAATTATTTCAACTTAAACACTTACTAGAGATATATTGAGTAATCGACAACCATTAAAAACTCCACGTTATATGTTGTGACCCCTTGTCGTTTTAATCTCGTCCTCAGCATTGGTCGTGGACTTCGATGTATTTTTTCTAAGGTGAATAAAACAAAAAGTCACATAGGTAATTCATATATGTTTTTAAAGACTATTTCAATGACGAATCGGGAAAGTTAATATAATATGAAAATAATTAGCCCTGAAAAAGAACGATACCTACTTTGTATAGGAGTTATATTTGTCTAATCATGAATTATTTGCGGTACAAATCAATTTCCACTGGTATTTAATAACGGAAGCAGTGGAGGGGGCTGCCACATTTAAAAATAATAGGCTAGTTTTGGTTTTGTAGAATCGTTTCAACACCCATCAACGTAAATACTATTTCTGTTTCTATTTCTGAGTCAGACTTCTGCACGAAAGGAATAAGTTCGTACAATGCCAACTGCCGTAAAGTTTCGTATAGACGACAGATTTGGTCTCGTGGGGAGGTAATTATTAACGTCTCAAAACGACTCCATTTTGATACGGGGTAATGACGTTTTTGTTTGCTTTGTTTGTTTACGGACGAAGCAGACGATAACAAGATGGAGTTTGGAGTTGAACTGATCGTTCATTTCGAAGTCAGAAACGGTAAATTTGCTAAAATAATCATCCGGTGACTATTTCCAGTACATGCCACTAAGTCCAAGCCTCGCCCTGATCAATATATATATTTGGCCTCGTCCGATTAGAACTGACAATGCCAAGACTTTTTATCACCGGGGCCATACGCTATTAGTTACAATATAAGAATTACGAATGATAGAAAAAATATCAGTGCAAAGTATTGAATGTAGTGGATAATAGATTAGAAATAGTGTTCAAGTGTCGTCTATTTCGAATTTAAGAGCAGTTGAGGTTTCGTTCTAAAATAAACTCGTCAACCCCAAATTCCCTAAAATTACCAATAGACGACAGAAAATAATCTCTTAAATGACCAACTAAAACGTCTAAAATAAATTGCTTCGTCATGGATCAACGCCATTGTTCGTTTGAATCAGTTTATTTAACCAAACATTTACTGAGACAAACCTGGCTTCGTGTAGTCTCCCATATATACGTGGCTTTGATTTAGACGTCTAATACAGTGTCCAAATCGTCCGTGTCTCTTCTGTGGATACGATTTGGACAAATTAGGATAAATGATGTAAGTGTCATTGTCTTTGGTAATTATTCCTTCCTGAAAATACGATAAAACGGATGCTTTCAAAACAAAGACTGGTTGATTGTAGTTTTAGGCCGTATTTCAGGCCATTCCACTCATACTAAGGCGTGCTAGCCGAATAGGAAACGGATAGCACCCTTATTTAGAGACACCGGCAACACACAAAGACCCTACGGATCGAGGACAGGACTCAGACGAATAGGCCACAACAAATAGGCTTCATGATGCCCCTTACTCACAAAGCACCAGGACACGGGAAGCTCCCACCCAACCACCAGCTAATAACAAAGAACGTTATTGATAAGAACCTACGTCTTTGAATAACCGGAAACATTTGAATCTTCTCATATCACAATATATAGTGAATCAGAAAGATGTCACGGTATTGCCCCTCCACTTGAAAACAGCTATTTAGCAGAACTTTACGCTCCTGCGCAGCGGTTATTAATATATACATCTTATACTATACTGTAGTAAATGTTATGTATCAATAGCCGCTGCGTATAGGAGCGTACAGAAACTTAGGCTACTATGAGAAACTTTAAATAAAGTAAACATAACAATTTTCTCTGGGCTGTCTCCTATCTTTCCTCTTTACACCTATAGTAAATCTACGGAATATTTTGTACGTATAATGGAGGATTACATTCAGTTGTATTGGGCAGTAAATTATTCCAAATGAGTTTTGAAATAACGATCACGTAAAGACAGATGTTATGTTTTTCATCAGATGCCTATATAATATATATGCAAAACGACAGTTAAATAAAGACCTACCAGTTCATAACGTTTGACCCCATTGTGAGTTATGTCACAGACAACTCCAACCGCAGCATTTCTTTTGCGATCTTGGTAATATTCAACATGCTGAAAAGACCATCAATAAATTAAAATACTCAAATAATTATTTTTTAACAAAAGTTATATAACACATATGGTCAGCTTTCACTGTGTCATATTAACTGGGGTAAAGGAATATACATTAACTGTCCAAAAAAGTTGATCAACTCGTAGAAAACCAAAAATAGTAACACTTGCTTTGAAGTGGAAAACGAAGAAAGACCCTTTGGGGGGCAGTTTCAACAAATGGTTACCGGTACCTGTGTGTGTAGGCTACTGGAATATCTCATTACAAGGTAGAGTACAGTTTGGCATCGGTCTGTGTAGAAGATTGTTCATGCTATATTGATGATATGCCTCCGTATAGTTTACAAACATTCAAATCACTAGAAAAGAGAATCACAACTTACATATCCCAGAACACATCTTGGGAAGGACTTCGGAGGATATTTATCGAGTATACTGGTCCTTAATGGAGACACGAACAATGTCACACCAGCACATTTTATGGAAACTTTCTATTGGGTCTGTCAACTTATTTCAATCTAAGGTTATCTGTCATTTTGAACACAAATCCGTGTATATTGTACTCATCTTCTTGTACATTGCGCACACAACCATACACAGTGTGCACGATTCTTAATTTTGTTTAGTCAGTAAATGAGAGCGTACTAAGACTCGATACTATATGGGAACCTGTTTTAAAGCATTCTAGATGAGGTATGGAATAGTTGTTCCATTTAAATATGTAGCAGTGGGATTCAAACTAATTGATAACGTTACTGCCCTACATGAGCTATCGGCCAGAAAGGTTAGTAGACGATATAGGGACTAATGTAGTAAGTAGTACACAGCCACATTATGCATGATGGTTTTAACAAGACATGCAGAACAAACATTGTATCGAATAGACAGCCTACCAACATTATTTACAAGACATAATGACCCAACGCGAAAAAACACAACATACCTTTAATGGGGGTAAATGTTCTCTAAAGATGCTTTTATTTCTCGTCACGTAGATGGGTGATTTGATGTTAATATTTTGATTGTGGTGGAAGTGGAAAATTGTCTGATTTGATGCATCTCGAATTTCGAAAATCAAATATTCTCTCAAATGATCGTGTCCAATTTGATGTCCATCTTCGTGTAATAATTGCACGACTACGGGTTCTGGAAGGGGAAAACAACAAACTTAAAACTTATACGTAAACTGTTTGGTTATTGCTTCCTTATCTTTCTTTTAGAAAGAACAAACAATAACAAACAAACAAATCAAAAACAATACAAGAAACCTATCAACTGTGATTTAGTTTTTGTGAGACACGTGTGGTGTCTCAAAGCATTCTTACATAATAGTAAGAAGGGTTGCAATTTTCCAGATAACACAAATCCGTTCTCATGCCTTAATTTCTCGGGTTCGGTTACTATTTATACGACAAACCTTTTATATCAACTTTGTATATGCAATGTTTTACACTTACATTTGGATATGATTCATTTGTATCAATGACACCAAACTGTAACTTTTTAAACGAGTTTAAAAGGATGAGTTATAGACCTACACAAAGCTATAGGTATCGTGTGAATGACAGTTGTGGGCTTATTGTAGGTTTCTCCGCATTATAGGCCTATGCGGATCTTGTAACGGTTGTAAATAGGGGTATATATATCCAGAATTCGCAAACGGACACAATATTAACAATGCGTGGGTATGTTTTATATGTTTTTTTTTATGATAATAAGTTATTCCAATAAGTGTTTGTTTTCTTCTGCGTGGTGTTATATCGCCAGCAGTTCAGTCGACGGGGAATGTCACAACCAATAATTTGCTTCTACACAGGATGCTACTGGAGGAAATGGCCAACAGAGCAAAATCGAAATAAAAAAATGCATGCTTTAAATCAACGGAAATGTTTGATTGTGTGATTAAACTTTGGTTTGGCGGTCATATGGTTTAGCTACATGTTTAATAATAATTTATTAAAAAAAGTTTGAGTTACTATACAACCTGTCATCCCTTTCTGTTTTCATCCGCATGAAGATTTATTTAAGTTTATAATAATATATTTGAACTTATGGTGCTATATATAGGGCTACAGTCCAATCAACATTGGCCTACAGTAGCCCTATATGACAAAGAAATGATTTGTTTAAGCGGCATTTTGAAGCTGGGAACGTACCAAAATGCATTGCTTGAAAACGAATATCTCGACCGCAGCGTCGCTTAATAGGCCTACTATAGGCCTACCCAGAAGTTGAAAATCAATCAAAGTTATGTTTTTGCTAAAGAAATTACCGTAAAATATGTCAATTTATAGGATTCTCTTACCTTCGATGCCTTCATATTCGTATTCTTCTATTGTTTTTGAATGCAATATTATTCCGTCCATGATCGATACTAATAGTGCTAAAATAAAGTAAATTACAAAGAGGTTTGCATAAAACAGCATGATTAAAATCTTAATCAGCCTATAAGTATAACAAATAAACGTGCAAAATTTAAGGCGTTCCCTGAGCGTCAGAAGGGTTTAATACGCAACAATTTAAAACGTCAGATTGGCGGAACATTCGCAGTGATGTTTTAACGTCATGATTCGCCCGTGACGTCACTGCGCTGTCCTAATTATGGCTGATGTATACAAATGTGTATGCAAATATGTAACTCAATTACTTAACCGGTTTTAAAAGAAGACAGTGATGTTGATATTAAACAGACCTATAGGCCATTATGTTCATCACTAAAACACAATGATTAAGAAATTAAAGCAATAGCCTCAAATAATTGTAGGCCGTTTAGGGCCTACATGTAGGCCTATGAAGGCTATAGGCCTACCCTCTTCAGAGTCGAATTAATGGTGTGTTTTGTTTGTGTGTGTTTTTCAATGAGCGTGACAGCATGACACAACGGTCTCACAACTATAAGACGTTCAACTATTAAAACTCATTTTATGTTTAATTAAATTAGATAGGCTGATGTTTTTTAAACTTTGAAGAACATGGCTGCACATATATTGCCCTATATATATCATAGGTTGAATGACAATGACAATTTTAAAAGTTATTTATAACAAAAAATCGGTGGGAATATTGAAGACCAAAGCTGCTAAATAATAATAACAATATATTTTCTCCATTTTAGTTCATCCTCCTTTTATTCAGAATAGGATTTGACTTGTCAATCTGAAACAGTTCTCTCTAGGGATATAAAATTAATGTAAGGAAAACAAACCTTAGATAGTTTCCAACTGTTTCTTAATTATGGAGCTTATCAATCAATCTGCTGTTTTATATTAACAAATAACTTTTAACGGGGAAATCCCGAATCTTGCCTTTTCAGTTAAATAATATTACGGTCAGATGACCTCATTTATTTTAGTCCGCTTCATTTTTTTTCCCCCTGGGTTCTACGAAGTTATTTGTCAGTTTGTAGAGGCGCGCTCAAGCTACGAAAAATGTCGGCCACTCAACTTTCCAGAGAGATATTTCTTCGAAAGTTGACTAACTTTCGAGCATTTAAGAAACAAGTTCTTACCGCAATAAGATGCATATCTACTTCGAAACCTCAAAGCGAATTAACATCACAGAAAATAGGTTCTGATGATATAATTTATTCACAAGATCACACAGAGCTTAGACGTTCTCTGAAAAATGTAAGAAGTGAAGTCTAGCCAAGTCAGCTGATAGTTCGATGTTTGAACAACCGGAAATCGGCACGGCCTATAAACACGTTCGGTCTGTACGTTCTACGTTGGAAAATAACTTCTGCTGTTTTGGGGAAATACAACTGTTTTTATGGACAAAAACATCACCTGAAATGGATTAATCACGATCTCAGCTTTCATTTCATGTATATATGTCAACATTTGACGCACAATTAGCGAGAAAAATCGCAAGAAACTGGGCAATTTTAACCCTATATGGTCGCAGACACGCCACTACAGCATGGATTTTCTGTACTGATTAAAAGGCTGAAAATATATGCCATTAATTTAACAATTTCTATTAAGAATTTCGATATAATTTTTACGCCGGTATCAAGTTTGAATACTAGACCTTTAGTTTGAGCCCACGGGGTTCAACAAGACCTTAAGCTTTATGTTGTTCTTTACCCATGTATAGTCAATGTAACAGTGATTAGCATGCTTTGATCAATCCCTTTCAAGTAGAGCATTAATTACACTAGTTGAATTTTATTAAATGTTTCACAGCCTTTTTATATCTTCTCCAGATAATTGACACTGAAATCAACCCTTTTGTTGACAAATGGGAGGCTGAGAAGAGTTTTCCTGCCCATGAAGTCTTCAAAAAATTAGGAGATGGTGGATTTTTAGGGGTCTGCAAACCAACTGGTAAGCCAATAGGGTTTGTAAGTCTCTCTCGCTTCTGCTTTACTTCCGGAAACATCCTCAATACAGTGGCGCTTTGTGTTGATAAGACATAAGTGGTCTTTCATAATTTGTTAACTTCCGAGTTCCCGTGTGACGTTACTCAAGTTGCATGTACCCGAAAGTAGACATCTCTCGTGAAATCTCTCTCATCACATGACGTGACTTTCAGTCCCTATATCTTTATTTAGTACTTGTTAGATCATTTCCTGTGGAAAAAAGTAGACAGCTAATTATTCTGGAGGGGGGTGGACAAGTTCATTATTCTGGAGGGTGGTTGGACAAGTTAATTATACTACATGTAGGAGGATGGGTGGACAAGTTTATTATTTTGGAGGGTGGTTGGACAAGTTAATTATACTACATGTGGGAGGATGGGTGGACAAGTTTATTATTCTGGAGGGTGGTTGGACAAGTTAATTATACTACATGTGGGAG
>JAVFBZ010075935.1:0-22136 GCA_032466195.1 Katharina tunicata | reverse complement strand
ATCCAATGAATTAAGGCTCTTTGGCACGACAACATTTAAACCGGTTTAAATACCAAAGTGGCTTTAAGCCGGTTTGATGCTGCCCGTGTGAACGCAAACTAGGTGTTTTAAGCTAGTTTAACTTCATCCACTGCATATGTGGCTTTGAGCCGGTTTCAACATTTAAGCCGGTTGAAACTGTCCTTGTGAATGGACCAGGCTTAAATGCGCCAGGTAAAAATAAACGCTGCACAACGTCACAGTGACGTTGCTAAAGTTATACCGGCTAAAACCTGTCCGTTTGAACGGACACAGCTCTGAGCCGGCTTAAAGCCAGTTAGGACAGTGATCATGTGAACGGTACTTTTTCAAACTGGCTTAGAATTGAAACCGGTTTAGATTTAAGCCGGTTTAAAATGTTGCCGTGTGAACGGACCTTTAGAATCGTTACAAAAAGAATGTTTAAGATTTATAACCGGTTAAATAAAGACTTTTGTGACATTTTTGCTTCATGAAGAATCTGGTTTCATAACGTTATCCGGCAGAAGAAATATGCACCGTTTGTGGGCCTATCAAAACATTCTTCATGATCTCTTTCCGCATTTCATTACTTCCAGAACCTGTCGTTTGTAGAAATCCTTATCCCCAAAGGTACATGAATAGATTCACAACCTATTATACAAAAACAGTATCATGTGCAAAATCATTTTTTCCGTGTTCAACTCGAGATTGGAACACCCCTCCCGATCACCCCAAATTAATTCCAGATTATGTCAAATTCAACAAAAACAATTAATGCTATTATCTCGTTCCAGGTTATCTCGTTCTTTTACTGTATTACTGTGGCGACAGTCTACCAAGTATGTTAGTTTGTAGAATAAAGAACGGTTGCAGCTCGCTGAATGACGATCTTTTCAACAATTTCATAAATGACTCGTCCAGATGTACCTGTAGGCTATCTGATGGAATCCGCGGACCATTACCTGCTAAATTGCCCTAAATACATTAATGAGAGATACCGGCTTGTCAGGTTGATATATGGGTGTTCTTAGATCATCTGTATTATTATATGGTTCCTCAGAACTTACAGCGCCTCAAAATATTGCAATTACTCTCGCTGTTTGCCGTTTTATCAACAACTCTGGTAGATTTAATTGACTGTATTTATATTAAGTTTCTTACTCATGACATGGCACGACGATGGGCCTCAATGACTGGCTCTGACGAGTGTTACCACATCTTGCTCCAATTTGCTATATGTATTTGTAAAACCATGCGTTATTGTTCTACTTACATTTACGTGGAATGTTGTGTGCTAACGTTTGTCTATTTCAATGTGAATTTTTCTTTGTATTTTCCGCTATTCTATTATGATAATTATTTATTGTACATAACTTATCAATCAAACTTTATATGAGTTCCATAAATGTTCATACTATTATATGACTAGTTGGCTTTATGTGAACATATACACAATTAAATATGTTTATAATAAAAAAAAACGTCCATGTGGGAGTATACTATAGTATATGCTATTGTAATTGGAGGAGTAAGTGGCTCGGTAGCGAGAATACCATTTCGAACTATCTGGGCTGAAAACAGCATCTAGTGCTTCTAATCCCTCCATACCATTATCCAAGATTAATTTATCATAAATTCATTGGACTGGTAAATAAGGGGAGACAACTTATTGTACCTTAGTTCAGCCTAAATAGGCATATTTTAAGCAGAAGTACTTCCTCGTGAGTGCGGTATCGAAGTCAGGTTCTGTTCGTAGATTCAATTGTGTCCAACAAAGTCTCATTAACAAGGCGACCTATACGGATCCTTCTAGTAGAATGTATCGTTATCTATATGCTATATATTGTCATATCCCAATGTTTTAACTTGGCTATTCTTTTCCTCTGTTTTCTGGAATTTTTATGTTTCATGTTATTAAAAACAAATAAAATGTTCATTGTCTTATGATATAATTGATTTATTAAGCTACACTTTCTTCAGGTACGTTTTACATGTCCAGAACAGCCAACACGCAAAGTAATCTTGGTCGGTGACATTTACTGCTGGCGATTCAAGGTCTGACCCTGACGGTTTTCTGTTCGATTCCAGAAGGAGCCTAGCTTTGCAAAATTTCCTGAATTAGAATCTGTCTTGCCTAAGAATGTGGGATCAAAAGACAAACGGAAATACTGGTAATGGTGGATGTAGCGGCAAACAATATGTCTTTCTTGACGCTATTGATCCAGTCGCCTCAAAATCTCATAAACTATAATGATATTTCATTGGTGGCCATACAAGTTGTGCCATAACTCTTGTAAAATGCCAACTTGAATGTTGCACAAGGATAGCCACTTTGATGATTTGTCCTTGAGCACGTTGAACACGATGGCCCAACAATGTCCACCGTCAGCAGAGGTTGCAATGTTGTTTTAGATACAGGATAATTGAGTTAGCAGTTGCTTTCCGTTAAGACGAATTTAATTTGCATTAAACGTAGCTAACGAAGCTTTTATGGCCTACATGTAGACTAATTTAATTGCTAAAGTGTGAACAGGTCCAAAAATTAAAATATTTTAGAAGGAATAAAAAAGCCATAACCATAACGGAACTCTGCCCATGACCAACACGGCATCGGTACGTTTTTATTTTACCTTTCAACCCAAACAATTGGTTACGGATGACACTGGCAAATAATCACTCAACAAACTGTGTATCGGTTGGTACGATTTTGGATGTTAACTGTAATCTTTAAAATAGCTTTCGGGTTAGAAACTTAACCGAAAACAATTTACTGGAATATCGATATCGCAAAAGATCCTTTTTTTATAAGTTGAGTTTTACTTTAGTTTGCAATCAATATTTAAAGTATCAGTTCTTAATCACAAGAAGTAACGACTAGGGGAAATAAAACATATGTTCAGTATATTTTAACAGCATTTGTTACCTGTATTGTCAATTAATTATGTTGATGATTCTTGCAATATTTTAACTAATCAATATAAAATCTGCTTGTTGTTCACTTTATAAAAAAAATTGGGACAGTAAAGATCATTATTCAGATCAAGACACTTTGATATACATTATTAAAGTCCATTAAGCCGTCAATATAAGCCGTTGGACTAGTTCGGAAACATTGCCTCAATGTGATATCTCGCAGAACAACATACGGTTCTATTTATAGTATAATCCAAGTGAAATAAGTAACAGACGTAAAATAATGTTGCTTTGTTCATACTTCTGTCGCTAGTAAGGCAAATCCATGACGCTGTGTTGGTTGGAGTATTTCGAAGGGATTTCATTTCGGACTTTACTTTTCTTTTAATATTGTAAATCAAACGAGAGAACTATAACTTAAGGTAAGATTTTTTTATTTTAATACGAGAAATGATTTAAGACTCGCGCTTCGGTGATGACATGTAATAGCACAAATTACTGCCTGATCAATGATTGATACGATTCGGTTAAAATAGGCTGTTTTAGTTCCTGGGAGTTATTTCAACGGGGCAATGTCATTATAAATTATTGAGAAAACCGTATCGACTTATTTCAGTTTTGCTTTTCATCATACGGAAACTCTGAGGCGACGCCACACAACATTTAGAAACTCAATTGTGTGAGGAGCATAGGCATTAGTATATTTTTTGCAATGGTTACGGCATGTAGGCGAATCAATTTGATAATAATGATTAATTATGAAAAGGCGGACAAGTTTTGTGACAATATTAGTAAAGTGGCTAGAACTACAATGGAATTGAACGCAAGTCAAACATAGATTTATCCTACGTAAATCGCAATATCTAAGTCTTAACGTACTTGCTTCGAACCTTCGTTCTCTAACGACCGTATAAGTGATAACTATCCGGACCCCACAGATGGCCTTTCCTGTATATTCTGCTTATGGGAATAGTTCAATTTTTTGCTATGGCAAATAAACATTCCCCAATGGTAGTCTCAGGGATTGGAATATATACATAACATACATCTCGATAGCTTCCTCTTGTAAATTTGATATAGTATATTTGTGTCGTACTATATTTCTGTTACAATCGTTGACCGCACTATACATTTAGGAATGTTACGTTAACTTCATCGTTCATCTATATAAAATACATTTTTAATGAATGTCATCAATTTCATTTTCAATCTGTACTGAATGAATACATTTTGAAATAAATGCATGTTCAGCTTGCACTTGAATCCCTTATCAAATTTGGAATGTCTTTAATAAATTAGCCAGACAATTAGTGGGGTGTTTCAATGTTCCAAATCTCGTTTCTGGGTAGCAGCGGCAAACAGTTTCATTATGTCGTCTTCAACTGTATATATGACCTTCCGTCCTTGATTTGCACCTGGTTTGCTATTTGTTTTTTGTGTGTCGTCTGCCATTAATTTTTTGGCGTAGATTTCTTAACCTGAAGTGCGTTTAAATAGGTCAGACAATAAGTAAACTTTTGTATATTGATTTCTTGGTGTCATTTTATTGCGATTCTGATGTTATTCGAGCTGACAAAAAGTAAACAAAACAAGTGCAATAATGTTAATTTTATTTGTGGTATTGAATATGGCGTATTTCATTCTCGTAACATAACAACTTGAGATCAAGATCTATCCAGAAACTTGTCGCTGCGAATTTGTCGGTTTTAATTAGTCGATATCTCTAAAGATATAGGAAGTATTGCTTCCCTTCACCGGGATTCGAACTTAGGTCTCTGGCAAGGAGGGCCAGCGCTGTAACATACTGAGTACAGTGGCTCACGGTTAGAAAACCGACTTTTCTTTAATCAGGTACAGGCTGCAAATCTTTCTTTACGGTAAGCACTGACACAGAGACACTATAAAAGTGAATTTCTTATCTAGATATTAACTACAAATGTGTTTGTTGTTTTTGGAGATTATTCTGATAATCTGGTTCTGGCATATATGTATTTTTATAAACATAGAGAGAGTAAACTTGCCTTCAACCGGGATTAAAAATGGGGTCTCTGGCCAGCAGGACCAGGGCTTGTATTCATAAAACTACTTAAGTATTTGTTAAGGTTAAAAAAAACTTAGCCAAACTTCATCCCTTTAGATTCCATTGAAAAAATTTAAATGTGAAATGATTTTGTTTCCATTTTAAAAGTTTAACTTATAATTTATTATTAAGCATCACAAAAGTTAAGAAAAATGGTGTTTATGTACTTAAAATGGGGTTTGAAAATTGGTGATTTTTTTCTTAACTTTAAGAAATACTTAAATAGCTTTATGTATACGGGCCCAGAGCTCCAATCGACATAGCTATACAGAGCGCATCTTTCTTTACTTTAGGTTCTGATGTATCATACATGATATCAAATATACGTTTTCTGGAGGCCTACTGTGACTCGATTGGGTTAGCGTTGGACTGCTGATTCCCATTCACTGTTTCCGGAATATGTTCGAACCACCAATTTTGCATGCACGTTTTTGTACCTGCTTTATAAGTCACGAGGGTTTTTGGTCAGTCAAACAGGCGAAACACCTATTAGAAAGATTACCACTTCATTGTATTACAGACTATAGTTGCTCTCAAATATTCACATTTGTCACATCTTTAGTGCTTAGGAACATAAATTTGTTATTGTGTAAGATAGTGTCAGCTGTCGTCTATTGTACACTCCTTTCATTCAAGTGTGTTCGTGAAAGGTTGTCATTCCAGTTAATTCACACTCGACATAGTTAAAATTCACACTTAATTCTTGAGAAACACCCTAAGTTTTCGCAAATCACGATCGCCCTGGAGCTATATGAATTAATATAATATCGGAAAGAAACATTCTCACGTAAAAATGTGTCGAAATAAAAAGTATAGAATAAAAACACATCTGCGTATTCGGTGCTTGACCTTCCGTAAAATCAGCGAGAGTTCCTTGCAGCCTATTGTGCCTGCGGACCTCAGTAAGTGTTACTGTTTGAGTGGTTTGTACAGTTTCTTCTATCATCCATTATATATCTCTCATTCGTTCCTAAATTCAAGATTTTTTTATTAAAGGAACCGATAGAGACAAGGGTTTTTCGATGTTTCTTTGTTGTTGCTTGAATGACCCAAGCTTTGTACATCTCATCTGTATAAAAATGGATGAGCAAATAGTGTAAAACCTGTAAAGATTCGTGTATAAGGTTATATATTGATGGCACAACAATGGCCAAACAGTCAACCTGGTATATGTGACACATGTTGATCTATAGTTTTAACTGATTTGTTCCTGATACCTCCCCTTGGCTTTAGACAGTATGTTCTGAGCATAGTCATCAGGCAATTACTTAGCATTGGAGGATGATTCATTTTCCAATGGACATTTGACATTTGATGGTTGTGTTGATGTGGCTTTATATTTTTGGGGTACACCGTTGTCAGTGGAGCAAATCATTGAGATACCCTACCTACAGCGTTATACACCAATCAATTGATCATAAACATTTTGATAACGCGTTCTGTAGCACAATTTGCATTCAAGAATCGAAATACTGACTTCCAGTCAAGTGATATCTGACAGCTGTAAATACCGTCAAACAGTCAAACTTGGGGGGGGGATTTAGAACAAAAAAAAAAACAATCAATTAGCTTCTCTTCTCTGATAAAAAGATTAAGTTCATGTAACTTGATTAACTGACACATTTTTTGTGGTTTGTTTGACATACCTGACAAGCTCATAGAAAACAAAGTTATAAAAACGATCAGGCGTTGTTGTGGGAGTCTTTGTTGGCGGTTTTCCTCGTCTTGGATTTACGTAACGCTGAAGACATTGACGCAAAGGAACCTGTTAAACAACACGACTTATATGAAATCCTGTACTCGATTGATAAACATCACTACTCTGTTAATTATACTATTATAGCGCTCTATTAATACAAACATCAGTGTACTTCTGTGCATTAATATTCATTTTATATAAAATGGCGATTTCTAGTTTAAGTCAAGAAAGAAATGATTTCGTGTTGGTATTTGATTATTCAAGACAAAGGCGAGGTGTTAAAGACAGGATTCATGGGTCAATTCCCAGTTTAAACCTCTTAAATGTATAATAGAATATATTTTTCCTGTCACTCAAGATATCTATTCCTATATTAATAACGGCATACATTAATCATACAGTCCGAAAAAAAACCAAGAAAACTTGTAAATGTTTTTGTTCCAATAAAAAATATACATTCATAAAAGTGTAGTAATAAATAATTTGTAACAAAGAAGACCACAAATAAATGACAATACGATATGTAATACACCACAAAAAGTCAAATTTACCATAAATCATTGCAACAACAAAAAATTAGTATGATTAAGTTATCTTAACACATTACAGGCAATAAAGAAATATCACATAAAATATTATTTTGATTGATTATACGTTTTTATAAGTACACAGGAATCATATTTATTGCAACTATTTCTTATTCATAACAACAGTAGACAATATGTAAAGTTACCTCTTGGCTGTACAAAAGGATACATTTGTATGTCTCTACGAGATCAAACCCGGGATCTTTTACTACATGATCGAACCGGGGTCTTTTATTGACAGAACTGATCACACATTTACTCTCTCAAAGACAAGTCAATGGCGTGTACCACCACTCCAATATTTGCATATCAATGAAGAGAAGATTATTCAACAAGAACATCAACAAAAATTAACATGGCGGAAGTTTGGCTTTAATAAAACAGTCCATTAGCTGCTCTACAGCCAATAACAACACTGCTTTCACATTGTTAGACAATGACAATTTAAAAACAGTTTCAATTTCCCACATTAGCTATTCTCTAGAGAAACAACAAATTAATTAATGCAAACTTTAATTAAGTGAATTAAGAGACTGAAATGTGAATGTTAACATTAAACCAGCTGTTTTGGTTTCAACATGGTTGTGGATGGTATATTGTAGTCCTCTGACATCCCTGTCCCCTTTCTTCTTCTTGGGATTACCTCCTTCTTAACTTTACTTATCAAGCGTTACTCAAGCAAGCACAGATATATTTAAGAAGCTTACCCGTTTTTTTTTGTTTGTTTTGTTTTTTAGAATTATTTTGTTATTTTGCCCTAATTTGAAAAGATATGCGGGAACCAACAGTCATTAGTGATAATTATTTGTCCGATTATGTCGAGCTTGTACAAACATTGCTGTTTAGCTTTTTAGTATTGAGTTGATTGTGCACAACAATAACGTTATGACGTTTGTTACAAGTTGTTTTGAGTTAAGACAGAACGAAAAGCTGTTTATTTATTATTAAAATGAATCTACTATATATATATTTGTGATAGCCAAATTTACATCCAGACATATTTACTTTTCCAAATTCGTTCGGTAAACACGCACATAAGTTACTTTTATTAGTTACGCCTACGAGTTTGTAGACGCATTCAAGATGATATCACGTTAACATATGTTTTGACAGTTACCGTAAGAATGTGGTTTTACACAAAAAGGAATGATAAATGCTATTGTCTTAAACCGGCTTTATATGCGTAGTCTATGACGAGGATAGGCAACAACACAAAACACACAACATACAAATATATATTACTTACTGTATTTGCTCTTAATGAATAATTAAAATTAGAATTTATTACAAGTTTGGTTTTATTTTTGTCAATTGTTCTAATTATAATCTTTGTGACTCACTGTTTCGGTTGTTGTAAATAAGATTTGTATGTATTGGCGATTGACCCCCTATCAAAGCATATTTGTATTTTCAGTAATTGTCTTTATATACAGTAGCTACCGTTTAGTATATTCGCAGTTTGATTCTGGATTAATGGAACTTGGAATAGAACGGAAAAATCGCATGATTTATTTTGGATTGTGATTTAACAGTTGATAGCTTCATTACAAAGACGCACGACTCTGAATCAGACGATTTAGACGACTTGCTATACATTAGTCTCATTAATATCAGATTGTTATGAAATCCAGATAAACCACCATTGTAAAGTTCCTTCTGTTTGTTGTTAACTACGAGTTTTAGGCCTATTTCAGTCGACTAAGCGACTAATTAACCAGCAGAGTGGTCTACCACCATTTGTGTTCTCTTAAACGCCAGTTAATCGAGGGCGTTATACGTATGTAATCCCTGGACTTTCTAATCATTGGACGGTTCGTTTTATGTGTCAGAAAAGTTGTACTTATTATTGTTAGATTGCATGTTTTCCGAGCAACGGTTTAAACCCTGCGGTATATTGTTAGCTTCTGATTTTCTGATCTTGACGGAGTAAGGAAGAGAAGGCTACTAATTGATTTAGTCATGAAATCTGGTTTTACCCGACATGCTTGAACGGTTGTGAATAACATACAGATACGATGAACCGCCTTTACACATTACCAAAGCTCTGTTACTATTTATAACAGATACTTTCCTACTTAAGAATATGATAATAACTCTACATTTAAGTAAATTAAAATCATTCACTGATTTGCCTTTTAAAAACTATTTTTGATCGGAGTGTGATATTTTTAAACAGCTTTTGTTACACAGATCAACACTAAATAAGTATTGTACATGTCTATGCATACTTTAGTTAAGTTTGACCTATATGCATATCTATGTTTGCAGTACTTGCAAGATATTTGACAACGTTTCTTTCCTAAACTCATGATGGAAATTGTTCTTAAGTTTTGGATTTGGAATATTCTCCTTATAAATCAACTTGTTCAAACATTTTAAGGTTTAAATCAAAACAGATTAACTGGATCTTTGGTTGTTTTTGTTTTGAATGCATCATAAGACGAAACAGTAATATATGACATACTAAACACAATTATTGACACCATGTGATGTTTAGCTTACATACATGATTTCCTTAGATGTCTACTTGGAAAGAATTGACATCGAAAACATGTAAAATTAAATTAGGTTTCAACTGTCAAAACTGAATAATGGCTTTTCTGAGTTTAGCTTAAACGATAATCGGCAACTATACTTAGACATTTATACTTAGAGGTGTGAAGAACACGTTGTCTTACTAACATATTTATTGGTGCACCATTGGTTTTGATCGGACTGTGGCCTAATTACAACACGTACCAGATGGACTTGCCAACTTAAAAAAAAGTACATTGGCGACCTCAAACAAGTAACTTAAAATGTTTATATTTAAACGCGGCATTGTACACATGTTAATATATGATCGTGTGTAGGAAATTTTATTGTTAACGGTTTGTTCGCCTCAGGCATACGTGGCAAAAGTGATCGGAGACATGCGTGTTTATATTGTTTTACAGTGGCAGTCAATTTTCTCATCCAGGATATTTTACCGGATGAAACAAACATTTTGTTAAGAAAAAAAAAATACTGAATGGAATTCTTACCTGTTTTATTTTTTACAGCAAATTCGCCTGTTGTTTTAGCTTGAGTTGTTGGACGGTCATAAGCTCAACCAGTTTGATTGGATTGACATCGCAAAAAGGATCGTGAAATATCAGATCTAATTCGCCTACCGCAGGTAAGAGCATTTTATTGATTTATTCACATTTATTTACTTTACCTTAAAATTATATTCTTTCTGATTAAGTCATCCAATATTTCAATGTGGATTCAAACAATTACATTTAATTGGCTACAATTTGTCGGAACTAAACGATTTTTTTTTTAAATATTTATAAAACTAAGCGGCACCCGGTGTCTGTGTGTTACAATAATACCAGCGCTGTGTTTAACAAAATCAATCAGTTGTTCCCTTTACAATTATATACGTAGTGACTGACATGTGCCTTTCAAATGATTTTCAGTTAATTCGTGCATAACGGATTTCCCACTTTGATTTCCCATTTTTGAAATGTTTAAAGGTATAAGGCAAAGAGGGATAATATCTCCTTCTTTATTGTCGATATATTTCCACGGTCAAGAGATGTGAAAAAAAGGCTAGTGTCAGTCGAAAAATCATTGCAGTTTTCATTAAGCACTTTCTATGTACGTGCATGTCTACCTTCCGGAAGGCTCCGACAATTAAGGATTTAAAATGTTCTCAGATTGAGCTGGTGACTATGAATTGCTGTTTGTTAATTTAATCCGAAAATATAAAGATTGCTTTTATTTGCCAAAGTGAGAAGTTGTAATTTGTCATACCAAATGCGCTATTATATGTGAGGCTGGTAAAAAAGCTTCAATAAAAACCAGAAGACGGAAATTTGTTAAAGGATCTTGTATGAGAGATATACATGATTCGCGGTGTGTTAAAGGCATTCCATGCATGATTATTCAGTCATAGGAGAAATACATTTTAACAGGAATTGCATTTTATTCCTTAAGCAAAAGTGGATTTTGTCCTTAAGGGATAAGAAATGTTCCGCTCGTGCTAAATGTGGGGAATATTCCTTAACAAGTCAGGGTATGTTTTACGAACGACTTGTCATTAAAGACGTAATTAGATTTATGTCGTAACTGTCCAGACTCGTCCTTTTGTCCTATAAATTAGGAGCATGTAGCATATAGTAAAACATAAAAGCCATGTAAATTAACTCAATGTAAAAAAGTTAATTTTGACTATTTTTCGCAGTCTGTTAGCAAGATAATGTTGTTCTTCCCCTGATGGGTTTTCTAAAAAAAACGTCCGCCACGTTTAGCCAAATGACTAACATATTTTTTTTTTAAATATATATATTAGACATTGTTCGTATGCAGGACAACATGTCCGTCAAAAAACAGATGTAGGCCAACAGTAATTATTCAGGAAGTCAGTCTTTTATTGTTTGTACCTTCAAAAGCACTTTTCGAGCTTTATTTTCAAGTCACATTTATTAATAGAGCCGCAATACAAGCTTGGAATTGCAGTATAAGTATTCTTAGCTATTCACTATCTTACCATCATAACTTATAATCTCCAGAAATGCTAGTCCTCTTTAACATTAATACATGCTTGAGAATCTATTTTCTACCACACGGCCATAAATGATTTATTTTTCAATATTTATACGCATTACTTGTCTCCCAAAATAGAAAAAGATAGCTGTATCTAATTATGCTACCAGGTCAGGTAATAAGCAAACACAACAATGGATTATAATAAAATGTTTACAATGCTTTTTAAGCAACCAGTGTGCACAGTATTTTAAATAGTAATCCGACGACTTCAATGTAATATATATTTTGTAGAAGAAACCAAAAAATACTTGAAGTCACATACAACCCCCTAAATTACGTATTTTGTGTATCACAGAATCACATGAGTTATATAATTTTTTCTCATGAAATTAGAGCTGGGGACTTTAATTCCATTCCCAGATTCTGAATGTTTTAGAATTACTGAAAAAAATTGCCAGAATATTTAAATCAAGTTGTAACTTTGCTGTCTCTTCTAATTCATGTTTTGAGGTACCGATGGTATTCTTTAAATCAACGTTCATTAGCCCCGCCCCTTACCAGATTCATAAGGCAGACTCTTTACAAATAAGCTTATTCATTGTGTTGGGAACAACGTCTTTTCTCATAAATATTGAGGAAAATCGCCGACCCTCTGTGCGTGTAATTCGAATTATGGTAGAATTTTTCCAGTACAATCCTCTTATCCATTTGATTTGTTTTATTTCAACAAGATTGTTTTAATCCATGAAAAATCTTCAAAACTTGTTAATATTAAGACAATCCCCTAAGTTTGGATGCGTTTGCAAGTTTAAATCTGTTTGGAAATTCCCCACACGTTGGTGTTAATGGTGTTAAGCCATTCTAGACACCGATAATCATAAATCTCAAGGAACCAAAAGATATTTTATACGTGTGATAAGCTGATCCTGCGATATGCGTGCGCAAACTGACCCAACGATATTCCGATTTGTTTGTTGAGTGAAGCATTGTGAGTTGTTCCTTGCGCCACTTTGGGCGCTACGCAACTCAAAATGTGGGGCAATTCTATAGAGATTCTTTAAGTGAAGTAGCGTCCCTAATGACGTAAAGGACACCTCATTGAGTCACTCAACTAACACATCGGCATATCGCTGGGTCAGCTTGTCAAACTTGCTAGTGACTTATCATTTAGAAGGAAAAGTAAATCAGTTTAGAGAGAATGATTTTGTTCATTAGAGTTTTATTTCTATATGTTAGATCCAACAGGACTATAAGCCCAAATTCCAGATCATTGGCCAACTTTATTGTGGGAGGAAAACTGGACAGAACAACAAAAAAACACGACCTTCCGCTTGTTTTGTTGTTCTCAATGGCTTAGTGATGTAACACCATTATTTAATTGTATTACTTTGTTAAGACGCTGGTGGGGCTAAGGCCATAGTAAGGAAACTTTAGTCAAAACGAAATCTCAACATTACACTTTACTATTTCGATTTGAATTGTAGCAATGCGGTGTTGGAAATACTCAAGCGTGGTAACACTAGTCCTCTGTGTGGTGTGTTCTAATGGTGAACCAAGACGAAAGAGAGATGATGGGGACACAAGTGAAGGTAATTAATTCCGTTTAAAAATGTGGGAAGATTTGCAATACATGACACAAGTGCAAGATGGCAAACGATACGTTGATTTTGTTTTTCTTTTTTTGTTCTGGGGTGTTTGAACCAACTTGTAGACCATTTTACTCATAAAACGGCGTGCCATTTTAATGGATTATTGAAACTTGTCTCAAACTTCTTTCGCAATAAATGACGACGTAACAGGACACAGACTGGGAGCAAACTTAAACAATCGTCAAATCTGCTTCCTGGCGCCCCGTAGCATCACTGGACGTACAGGGATAGAAAGATCCTGCCAACCACGCGTCAATGTATGCACACATGTATTTGAAATTATCTGTATCTTAATGCAGAGGAAATTCAACCTTGTTCATGGACTTCTGGTCAATAATATTAAATACAGCCTATTATATTTACACTATTATATCACATTAATATGTGTGTTAATGGAATGCAATATTACAAATATACATACATTTTTCTGTGCAGGAAAGGTTGGATCGACAGACAAAAATATTTACATACCATTAATAAAACATTTACTATATAAATTGATTCGTTTATTTATCATCCCACCGGAACAGATGCATAGCAGATTTATCTGAAAACTGGCCTATTTTCAATGTTTATATTCTTTTGCCCTTGTTCTATCTGAGCCGAATGGCATCAGGAAGTCGATTTTTTGTGTAGTCCTGCTTTTAATCGTACCATTGTCCCGTGGCGTCTTTGTCTGTGGCCAATGTAGTTTAAGGTGCTTACCTGCATTATTGGGCTGGAACGCAGACATATGAGTAAAATACCCGTAAATATACGATATTTAACCCCAAAGAAACAAATCAGCAATGTTTAAAGTGAGGGTCCTGGCTCCAGTAACCCAGTTATAATTTGAAATATTGCCCTTCAACATTCAATAAATGTGGTATTGGAATGTTATTTTCCGCCCTTATAAATATCTGGAGAATAGAAACGATTTTCCTGTCAACGACAACTGGCAGTCGACATTTTGTTCGTGGCTTCTCTCCCTACATGTATGTTTATCTAGTACAACGTTACAACTAGGTCATCATCGCCGTGTGACGTAGATAATATAAAATAAATGTCTTAAGAAAAAGATTTGATTGGTCAATAATGTTTGAGCTCATACATTTACCATTAAAGTGCAGTAAAGTGATCGCCGTGAAAATTATAAGTGAACTTTAACATTGTCCAAAGCCTTCATTGTACACCACAGGTAGTTTGAATAGAAACGTAAACAGAACAAATAGACACAAGAAGCAATGCCCTTTATATGCAAGTTCATTTTATTGCCATTTTAGTGCGAAGGAACCGCGTTGACCATAGTTCAAAATTAAATGAAACCAGTAAAGGACGACGTCGCGTGAAAATGTCGCCAACATTTTGCATCAAATCAAAATTTACTCGACACCATGACAATATCTAATAAATTGATCACAATTAACTACAGTGTTGCGAGTCTTTGTATCAGACAATTTGTGTCAGGTCTAATTGCCTAAAAAGTGTTTTTCGACCAATCTGGCGTAACTGTATTTATTCTTTTAACGGGATATATATCGTAATAAAAACCGTTGATAACTGTTTTAAAAAAAAGCTGTATCAAGTCTGTTATATTGTCTACTTTCTCGACAGGGTCATAGTCAATATCTCGTGACACATTCGTTGAGCCTCAATGACATAAAAAAACACTCAATGAATAATTTGAATTGTGCTACAGTACTTGCTTTTATGTGCATTGATTAATTAATATAGGCATACTATTAAATTTGGATATTTTAATACATTTTTACTGAACAATGGTCAATATCCATTGTATCTGCTCGGTGTAGAAAGAGTTTATTGATTGCTGCCTTCTCTATACTGTTGTTCCACTCAGATACACTTTACTTGAACTGTTCTTCTAGTTTAACAAAGTAAATGTGGTCATCAGGTTAAGAAAAAAAGGCGTGGGATAACTTGACCGATCCTGTAACGAGAAGCAAAGCAACTCTTCCTCAGGCGCTTTGATCTGTGCACTTTCCAGACTTTTTAACCCACACGAATTTCCCTTCCTTATCCGTGATGTTTTGTTAACGTTACATTGCCCTTCACACCTTAAGGTCAATTAATGCGTGTTCTTTGCGATATTTTCTGAGTAAAACCAGTTTGAAATTTTAAGTGCGAAAAAACAGGGATTGGCGTTACGGGACTTTGAGATTGAATTGAGCGGAACACGGAATAACTCATTTCCCTGTGAAAGAGCCCGCGGATATTTCTTATTATGGGCCCGTTTAGACATACAGGTATCTCTTTAAGGAATTTTTTATTTTTTTTTCTGAAGAAAACAAAATTCGCTTAAATATGACAGGCAACAATAACAGAAAACAATGCGTCTTTGTATTACACTGTTTGACGGTATGACGCATAAATTGTAAAGGTATAAATGCCCTGATGGCGACGTGCGGCTCAATCTAGTAAAGTTTGAGCTGTTATTGAAAATTTACAAATCCTATTAAAGCTCAGTAAAGTTCAATTCTTTAGAAATTCTACAAACTTATCATTTCATTGGATGTATATTGTGTAACAGCTTATTCTAGAATATAGCCTTTAGAAAAGAACACATAGATTAAACTATTTATGTAAGACATTTGCTTCAAAGTTTTGGTAAATTAAGCTTTAAATATGTATTGATAGAAATGACAAATTCATTGATTGATGTAACACCAATTGCAAAGATAATTTTTGTGTATGAAAACATGAATTTGCGCCAATACACCCCTTCATGCCAGGTATTCTCTTTCCGTGTGAGATTCATAAGTTCGAGGCAAGTCACACGAGTATTAGAACTGTGGAAAGATACATTTCTCTATAGTTAGATTTTCTATAGATGCTTATATGAACTCGCATATTTCAACAGACGGCATGTTACATATCCTTATACACAAAACATGTTTTTAGTTTCATTACCTACAGTGTGATTCTTCTGTAACGTGTTTAATTTAAATACCTGTAATACACATATTCAAGGCAAATTCATTAGGAATAAAATTTGTATTTCTTCGTAAATATACACTTGTCTCTTGTGCAGTTAACAATGGTATATACTTGTGATTTAAGAACTATATTTTCTTTTTAGCTGACGCCGGTGGAGATTCGATTAGTCATTCAGACAGCATCTATCAACCAGCTTCATTAACAGACCATGGTAAGTGTGTCTATCACGTTACTATAACCTTATTTGGTCAGCATTTTAGAACGTGCGATAATGCACCACCATGTATTATTAAGACAGTCATAGAGAGGCAACAGGGCCACGCAATTAACAATACCTCCCATAAAACAAACAAGGGGACATCTGTTTGATGCGAAAAAGAGTATTCAACGTTTATATCCTGCACGAATGCAATCGACGGTGTGAAGTTTGAAATGGCTTTCTGATTCTGATTTACCATTAACCTTTAGACTTCTTTCTTGCAGTTGGTTGTGTGCTAGCCTCCGGTGTCTTGGTGCTCTCTGAGCTAAGAGGCACAGGAAGCCGATTTGTTGTGGTTTCCTGTATTGGTAATGTAATGTAAATGTTTGTCCTGTCTTGCATGCTGTCAGCGTCGTTTACGGTGGTTTCCTTCACCGATTGGGTTGATACACTACCATGTAAGTGAAATAACATTGGGTTCTCGTAAAACCTAAAATCGATCAATCAATCAATCAATCAATCAATTTGTCTTGCAATTGTTTGTGAATAATGAAGATACCTTTTATCAAACAATTGTATTTTGCGAATTTCAAGTAGGCCTAGTGTAAAGAGAGTATCTACATTTTCTTTCTGAAACTGGATTATTATCTGGTAACATTCGCTATCAGATATGGTGGGAATTTGGTTTTGTAACACTAAGTCCCAGGGAATTTCAAATAAAGGGTAAGTAAAAACATTAGTTTTCGTACAATAATATTTTCTCACGAAAAAAGCTTCCATCAATGCTGGACAAGATAGTAGAAGTGACGAAAATCGCCAACACGAAGGACTGGGTAAAAGGATTTCTGATGGCATAGAATTAGCCCAGAGACAACCGCAGCCTGTCCGACACACATGGAATACATGGCAACCACAGGTACGCCAACGACCTAATACCCCGAGGAATACGTGGAGTAGACAAATTGTCCCTCCTGTTCGACAACGTCCAGTTCTTGCGGTTCGAAGGGGTCCAGTTTTCAAAAGGCCTGTAGCCTTTCACAGGCCTGTGTTTCCAGCTCGACAACGACTGGTGACACAGACATTGCTAACACGAACACTTCCAAAGAATGATGCACCAGTTTTGCTTCCAAACGTCCAGACAATCACACCGCGGTCCCAGCAGTCATCCAATGACAGAGCTGATTCCTCCGACGATATAAACACTGCCAGTGGTGAGAACAATATTACCTTTGTACCAGTTTCTTCCACGAAATATATTGTAAGAAAGTTTAATAAACCATCTCTTTAAAATAGAAGGCACCAATTGCAGTTTGACAAATTGTTATAAGTTATAATAAAGCACACAAAACAGCGTTTTACAGTATATAAAAGATCTCTTTATCTTATATACAATATTTATCTGTCTTTAAGTATTTAAATGTTGTTTTAACCTCAAGGCATAAACGTTCGTCAGGGGTACCTGCTTGTTGGGCATTGCGAACTGATTCAGGTTCACAAGCTGCAATAAGTAAGGTTACAATGTGCATTTTAAATCTAAACTTTACCCATGAATAAGCTCAATCAACTCGATGTGCCAATTATTTAAATGGCTGCATGTCAGTAAACTTTCAGATGTTCACAGTTTTAAATGAAATCAATGAATTCTACGTTGAAATTATGGCCAACCAGTAGGCACCAATCGTTTGATTTGATGAGACTCTTGGTTGATGTTTAAAAGTACGTGTATCATTTTCACCAATATAAATATAGCACGCATAATTATCAGAATATTTCTTATTATTTGATATTATATCGTTCAATGTAATTATATTTAGAAGCAGTCAAAGCCGAAAACAATTCTGATAGCGATGACGATGCTGACGACGAAAGTTCCGAGAAAGAAAGAACGTCTGCCGTATCAGCATTCTCTGTACCGACAATTCCAGCTTCACGCCCCACCGAACGAATGACGCCTCCGGTATACAGACCACCGATTACGTTTAGGAGGTTAACATCACGTCCGTATGTTACACCAAGGCGGTTTGCTCCAAAGTTTGTCGTGGCATCGAGGTCATCAACTTCTAAACCCTCTGTGGCGCAAGCAGCGTTAGGAATTAGTCGGCCGGTTGTAGCGCCCCGTGCCTTCAATCCCAGGGTAAAGCATCCTTCGGTTACCTACAGGCCAGCAGTCATGCCAACAGCTGTGAGGCGAAGGCCTGCAACCTTCCGAGTATTCCGACCAATGGTTACATCGAGGCCCGTAACACGTAGGGTGACAACAAAAATGGAGACGTCAAAAAGACCACCGTCGGATGTTCAACCTATTGAATCCAGTAAGAAGTATATTAACGCAGTAATATGTGATATAAGAAAGGAGGGAAAAAACGTATTTTTAGTTCTTTTGTAGCTAAACAGCCTTAGTTTTAATAGCCATTCGTGAAGTCCAATAATACAATTCGAAGTGTTTGTAGACAACCTTTTTTTTCATTTTGTTTACATTCAAGAATATGTCATCTCACAATGTTGTTATTTCGTTATTAGTTGATGATGATAATAGCGATGAAGACAGTGACGAGCAATCACCAACAGAGAAGCAATCCCCGAGTGAGTCAAGGCGATCACAGCGACCAGCCAATAGTTCTGTACCTGGAGATAGTAAGGACAAGAACACGGAAGCTTGTGCATCATTGCTTTGCCATAATCACATTTTCATCTTGCCAGAGTATCTCTATATGCGCAATTAATTGAAAATGTCATTGAAACACGGGCTAGTAAGCAATATAAATATTAATAAAAGTACTTGAAACAGATATTGAATTCATCTTGGACTTATATTTGAACATCATCACTATGAAGTGTGTACCTATTTATTACTATTCATCACGGTAGTACTTTTGTAGTGTACATGTGTCATTTGGTCAAAGTTGTTATAAAATTCATGTAAGTCTTTTAAAATACTTGAACACAGAGCTATGTGTTAAGAATATTTCATGTGCATGAAGACGGATTTATGCAACAAACAATTGTAGTTATTTATCACAAACTACTATGTTTATTTAATCAATTATATTTTTCTGTTTCATTGTTTACTGTCAAAGCCTGGTTTATTAGATGCGTTATAATCAGCTACCTATTAGCTACCTACCTATTTATTGGCTGCGTTATAATCAATTAGTCGATGTAGCAAATCTTTTGATTAAGTGATAACAATATGTCATGCTATACATGTATGTGAAGTGTGTGTTCTGCCATCACGGTATATATGTTTAAATGGTTGGCTAAGAGGGCAGGACATTTCTGAGTCACACCTGTACCTACAATCAACACCATTAGTTCTTCATGTATACTCCTTATTTGATCATATTATTTCACACAATGTTGATAAAATGCGCAAATGTGTCCACCTTATGGTACTCCTGAATAAAGTACCGCATCAAAGCATAAATCACAATTTATTGTACTGCATTGTGGACGACAGTTGCAGTCTATATTGAGAATACTTGCTCTAACTGTATGATTGTGTACCCAAGCGGGTTTAATAATATCATACATATTAAATACGTGATGTATTTACAGGCATGGCTGCAGATCATGTAATCTAAGCTGCTATGCGTGTGTACATAAATACGGCTTGCTTCAAAATATTCCCATATCTATTTGTTAAGTCATACACAAAAGTAGTTTTTCAATGTCTATACAAAAGTTTATAGTTGCCATTCTCCAAACCTACACGTGTTTAAAAAAAAATTGGTATACGTGTGTGAAGCAAACAAAGTTTTATCCATATCCTTGCTCGTGCCAAACCACACTTAAAGGGTATTTAAAAAGCCAATATAAATTACATGCCTCAGTGGTCAGTACTTTATCTGCTTCGTGAAGCTCGACGCAAGGTACGCGTTTTATGATATATGTTGAGTTGGGTTAATGAAATGGTAGAATAACAAACCCTGATTTTTCAAGACACAAAGGCAACGTGAATTTACATTTAAGCACAAATTGCTTCGACCCAGTGGCAAACTAAAAACACGTCATTTGTTATTTTTATTCAAAGTCTCATATCAATGCAGATCGAGTTCAAGGGTCTGTTCTCATAGTAACCACCTTTAACTTCAGTTCTATTTTAACTTTCAGGATACTATCCAGCACCATATCCCCAGTATCCACCACGAGGTAATTTGTTATATATTGAATTCATTAATACTTAAATTATGGGGATTATTTGCCATTTTGGCCATCCATAGTAAGATACTGTAGTGACCATTTTGTCCTAAACTTATACATCTATTATGAGTTTTCAAATCAACCATAGCAGATTTTAGATTACAACTATTTCCGTGCATAATTAAGAGTGTATATAGCATCCTACAATTGTCTGGCAGATTTATCGCCCTTGGATAAAGGCGTCAACAAATGAACGCCATGGCATAATAATGTTTATATTTTCATTTTGAATATTTTTTGGGAACATGTAGTAAATCAACGTTACATGTTCCTCTTCTTTTTGGTGCAACAACCCATGTTCATGGCGTAGTGTTTTAAAATTCTAAAGGAATCATCGAAAACCTACAGGTTTTTGGAATAACTAAAAATCATTAATCTTAATTGTTTGGGGTAATACAACTCCAAATTAACAAACGCTTCGTTGAGCACGGCGAATAAAAATAATGGTTAATAAAATCGGTTACAGTCCGATTTCGTTCCAGGAGCTTGGTGAAAATACACAAAACAGTTTCAAATGAAATCCAAGTTCGGATAGGTGAAGTTTTCTAACGAATTGCCATGTATGACCTTGCCATCATAATAAACAAAAATGAAGTATAAAAAATATATGTGTAAATGTATTTATAAATGTGTCTGAATTTTAAAAAATTAGCTCCTGTCATATATATTTTGCTGTTTTGTTTCAGTTCCGGCAAGATATCCACAAACAAGCTGGAGTAAGTAAAGAATATATCTTTATTCGTGCATGTGAAAATAAGCAAACATAAAATAGAAACAGGTTGTATATGTTCACTAAATCATTCCCAAGTATATTTGATAGGTAAGGGTGATATGGTAGGCATGTCGAGGCTGGGTTACATTTATAGTCTCATGGGTTAGCCTTCTGAGAATCATCCATGTTTGCCTGATATCTCAGATAGATTCAAACTCTACTATGTATTTCTTGTGAAAGGTTACCATAATAACAAGTGAATGATTAGTATTTTTTAGACCAAAATGTGACATTAATTCTTATGCCATTAACTAATGGTTACATCCGAAGAAGAAAACAAAAGATTGTCTTGTATACCTTGGGGTTTATATTACGTGTTTGATTGTCTAACTGAACAGCACTACAGTGATCAATTTTCTATTCTAAATTCCTATGCCCTTAACCAATGGTTACATCCGAAGAAGAAAACAAAATGTGGTCTTGTATACCTTGGGGTTTATATTACGTGTTTGATTGGCTAACTGAACAGCACTACAGTGATCAATTTTCTATCCTAAATTCCTATGCCATTAACCAATGGTTACATCCGAAGAAGAAAACAAAAGATGGTCTTGTATACCTTGGGGTTTATATTACGTGTTTGATTGT
>JAVFBZ010075834.1:0-15659 GCA_032466195.1 Katharina tunicata | reverse complement strand
CCATGCTGCCAAAGTGCTGAGTAATAGAAAGATTGATACTTAAGGCATCAACGAGATATCAGTTGATAGGGCTCAAAGTTCCTCTTTTAACGCCTCAAAATAATTATAATAAGAAAATTTTGGTATAATGTTATTGAAGTAACAATAACAACACGGTACCGAAAAAATAATTTCCCCCAAACAATGTCTAGTAGTACATGTCCTAACATAAATGGTGTAACTGCCCAATGAATCAACATCGAGAAACTTTATAGCGAGTGATTGATTGATGTTTTACTTCATACTGAAGGTTATTTCAGTTATATGCCAAACCAATGGGTGAAGGAAACCACCCTTAGCGACACCGGCAACATGGAAGACACCAAAATACATTTACAGTACAAAAACAGGACATGACAACAATTTGGCTTCCTGGTGTCCCATAGCTCAGAGAGCACCAGAGCATATGGGGCTCTCACCCAACCACCAGCATTAACTTATGGACATCATGGCTTCAAAAATTATATCTCCAGCTGTCCAGTACAAGAAAGATACGGAATGACCACTTTGGCATTAACTGCATTTTGGTACATTTTACACAAGTACCACAGATGATGGACAAATACTATAATAAGGTTTTCACAAGAGAAATATAAGATAGGGAGCGTGGTTTCATTAAATTGTGCATAACTCAGTTTATTTGAATTTAACTTACAGTAAAATATTTTTACAAAGTTATAGTTATACTAAAGCATTGGGTATGAATGTATATAGTGTTTAGTATATATAAATGCATAAAAACAGAAAGAAATCATAAGAAGGACAGAAAGAAACAAAAAAAAAAGGAAATAACCTAACCATATTAATATGATGCAAAACAAAATTTCGAGCAAATAAAAAACATGAAACACGTATGATTACTAAACATACATGTATACACTGCTAATATAGAAACCAGAAAAAACAGCACAGTGACAACACAAGCGATGCACATTATGGAACCATAGGACCCTAAGAATTTTGAAATATTGTTGCAGAGAAAAACTGAGCTTTTATGATATATAGAAGAATGGATACATATATGTATGTTCATTATCCGGAAACAGAGCCTGTAGAATGAATGTTCACCTAAGTCCAAGCAAATATATTAAATTAAAATATCTGGTTAGAATTATTCACCAAATAATACCAACTACCTAGAAATAACAAGCTCTAAGTAATAATGCAATAATAAGGAACAAACAAACAAACAAATACGATTACACATAGAAAAAAAAACATAGAAAAAAAGATGCATGCGACAAAACCTTCACCTAGCCATTCAATATATGCAAAATTATAATGTCATAATGAATTTAATTAAGAACATTGGAAATAGATTAACCAAATTTTACTAAAAAGTGCGCAGAGGCATAAAATAAGCTACTTATATACATCCTAGGGTCACAAAGCCATCAAGTGCACAGATAAACACACATACAAACAGACTGACAAACAAACAAATAAAGCCACAGTACACCAGACAATCTCCAGTCTGAGAAACAACATTACAAAATTTAAATTATACTTGCAAGCAATAAATCCAAGTCGACAGATTGCTCTAGAATCTAAAGCGGAAAAAAGTAAGAAAAACACAAAAATGGGCATTTTTTTTTTATCAGGAACAATTAACTGCTGTACAAGGAAAAGAGAAACTGTAAAACAATCACAGAGAGTAATAAAAAAATTGAATGAACAATTTTTCAAACAAACAAATAATTCAAATCTGAATGACAAGAACTTTAAAAAAAAATTCCTATTGATACTGAGAAATTAATTTTAAATATTTTAATTCAGACTTTCTTTTTGAATTTACTTCGTTGAAGTTTTTATATTTGGAAAACGAGTTATTTATATTAAGTAAGAAGTTTGTTTAACATCTTCACCATTGTTGATTGATTGGTGTATAAGGATATACTTCAGAATTACTTCACTTATATATTAGCATCTATATTATATATAGACATCTAACTAAAACAGCCGAAATATGTGAAGCTATTGTATAAAGGCACAAAGTTTTAGGTTCAAATTTCGTGAACGAAAAACTTGGTATCCGCGAATAAGTTGGATTATAATCTGAACAAAGCTCTCTACTGAGGACAAGACTTGAATCATTTGATGTTTGACTACAGAATGAAATTGAACAGTTAAAAAAATATGTTACTGATGGATGATCATGGTTGTAGGTCTATACCAAAGCCAGCCAAATAACACTAAATAGACTAGGCTGTACCATCACAACCACCAAAAAGCACCCACATCAAAATGGACAGAAGCAAAATAAAATGTGATTTTACACCAATTTGTGCCCACACATTTAAAGAGACAATAACATCATTAAGTAATATGATTAACCTGGACAAAAACAGTTTTCCAATAAACATAAATTTACAAAAGAAAAGAAAAAAAAAAACAAGTTTCAAGACAATCAATGCAACCAGTTCTAAGTTTAACGTGACAACTTTTATATATTTTTGCAATGAGTAATCACACTGGCACAGGGGAATCGACTAATCAAAATCAATACATCCCCCATCCCCAAAAATATTAACTTAGGCTTTTTTCTAATTTTTCAAGAAAATATGATACATATATTCTCTACTGGTTCTCTCCATCACACATTAAGTTTAAAGCCATAAGTTTTTACTTCCCTTAGCTCACTTTCACAAGGGGGATGTTATGATAAAGCTGGAAAGGAACTTTGAGGCATTTTGACATTCTCAATATGTCATCATTGGGAGGAACCCAGTCCCTCCGAATGTATTCTCACTTTTCTCTTCATAAGGACATAATTAAGTCAGTATATTGAGAACGTCAAAAAGGGGTCTTTTCAGAGTTTCTTTGCTGCTTTATCACATGTATGTCAAGCTGCTCAGCAGATCAACTAGATTTGGGGAATGGATGTTATGCTTGTTCTAATATGCAGAAAATTCAGAAATAACATCTACTACAGCCCGTGTAAATTCATCAGGATTTCCATTGGTCTAAATGCAGTGGATATATGCATACTGTATATGAGAGTAACACCCCATAACATGTATAGATTATTGGAATGGTGACAAAACTAATATTGGAAGAGTATGAGATAACCACACCATGCATTAAGAAAACATATTTAATATTGTACTTGCTATTTACGGTTCCCTTCCCTTGTGTCAGTGGTTAAGAATACAAAGTATAATACTGCTAAACCACAAAGGCTCTCGAAAATTTCCCTCTAATTGATATGTTTTTGATGAACAAAAGGAGCATTAATTTGTGACTGCCACAAATTTGTAAAAGGCCAAAGATTGTGTGCATTGTCACTAGGATATTCACAAAGCCCTCATAAGTAGATCTAAGGGGTTTACTCTTTCTTTACTAAATATCAGCATACCTGTCTGTGAAGAGATCCTGTGCTGGGTGAGCCAGCCATGTTCACTTCAGACTGGGAGGCGACAACCATCGATAGAGGGCGCTGCTGGGAGATATCCTGTTGTAGCGACTGGCTCTTTTCTAACACTGGCGTTATAACCGGTTCTATCACCTTTGGAAAAGCCTCAGGTTTTCTGCGCTTCAATGAGGCGTGCTGAGTTTCTATAGAGAGTGGTGGGGGTGGGGGAGGTTTGGTACTGGACTTTGGAGATGATGTAGAGAGAATACTGCTGGAGTCAGACTCCCCGTAACCCTGGTCTGGTGTCACTGTAGATAGATGGAATAACACTGATGTTAATAAGACATAAACTCTACTACATCAAATTGGTAAAATGGTAAATGTTCAAATTTTGCTCTCCTACATGTTTATTACAAAATGTAACAATATAATAGAAATTAAAGGCATGTTTCATCTAAAACAGTTTATCAGTGTTTAGTTAGGTTTATGCGATGAGCGGCTTATGGGTCAATGCATATCATTTCAGCTGGGTGTTGCAGTCACCCTCTCAGAAAAGTATGAAATATTCCTAAAAAGACATCCAAGTGTACATGAGGAGGATTTGCCACTTTATAACACCAAATTCTAAGTAGTTGCCGATATATACAGAATACGGCCCTACAATTGCACAAAGAGTGCTTAAATTATGTCAGTCATGATTTAAATCTGAAGCGTTATTGGAAGGCTGTAGCTTCCAGACAAATGGAATCTAACATAAAAACTTTTTTTTTGTTTTCAAGTTAAATACTATCGACAAAAGGGAGTTTGTTTTCGTGGCATTTAGAAGCTGGTATCGTAACATAACAATCTTTATGGATGACACTGCTGCACTAGCACTGTATCAAGCTGAAAATAATTAGATGATTTGTAATCACATGTCACCATTACATGATAAGTGATTTGTAACACTTTTGAGTTTATAAACAGCTACAGAAGGTTGATTTTTCCATCATGAAGAACTGTGTTGCATTATCTATGAACTGGAGAACACACACAAGGAAATCTAAACATTTTGGCATAAAATACTGTGTGCTATAGGTTAATCCATATACCAACTTACTATGATAGAAAACTCCATAGTCTTTCTCAGTCCCATCTAATCTCTATTTTTATAAGACTAAAAAGTCACTTAATGAAAATACTTGACATGAGTCAAGTTTTATTCCAAGAACTTACCTTTTTATATAAAAGTGAATGAATTTATTGTAAATTTGATGTTTGTTTCATTGGGTGTTTACACGGCGTGTCAGCACAATTGGTGAAGGAAACACCTGAAATGATGCTAGCAACAAAAAAGACACCACAACACATTTACAGGTCGAAAAACAGGAAAAAACAACAAATCAGCTTTGAGCTGCCTTCTAGCTCAGAGAGCAACAGGCTACAGGAGACACCAAACAACCTGCGGAACATTTTGAAGCTTTTGTTGAATTTACTTGTGGGATTTTACTTTCATATATCCTTTATGATTAAGGATAAAAAAGGACTTACCTTCTGAATGAAAGCTGGTCATCTGATTGGTTGATATAGGCTGACCATTTATAGGTTGGTTTTGTTTATTATAGTAGTCCTCTCCACGTCGCACACTTTCAATAAAACGATCATCTTTATCCATAATTTGACCTTCCTTTGACCTCTGCTTCTCTTTAATGAGACTTGACAGGTGATCAGGTTCATGAACCGACGGTAAGTTAGCATATTCTGGTTCAGAGTTTGACACAGAGGCTGAACGTTGTGACATTTGACTGCTGGTACGTTCCAGCTGAATTTCATGTTCATTGCTCGTCCGACTGGATCCTTTGGAAGATAAACTATCGTGGACAGAGACAGCGCTGTCCTGCATGTTTCTTAATGATCCTTGTGAGGAATGAGTGTCGGACATGTTGCGCAAAGAACCCTGGGAAGAGTGACTGTCTGAATGTTCTCGGTTTCGCGAGGATGAATGTGACGTCTGGCTGTCAGTCCGGTCGTGACGATAACCTCTGTTAGACGAGTGTGAAGTGTCACTGTCAGACCTCTCGTGTCTGAAGTAGTGACCGTACATATCCGGGTATTCTCCCGGGTTTACAGACGCCTGAACTCCAGTATGTGACATCCCCCCACTGGGTTCTTGTCCAGATTCATACCCTAAACTCTGCTGATCTGAATTTATTCTCTTATAAGCTGTCTGTCCATCTCTACGTGGCACACCCACATAAGCAGGGTTTGTTCTTGGGAAGGAACGTAACTTTGGTTTAGCAAGCAGGCTATGTGGGATAGGGCTTACATCCCCTTGTTGATGTACAATGTCCT
Organism: Katharina tunicata; assembly: GCA_032466195.1. NCBI lineage: Eukaryota > Metazoa > Mollusca > Polyplacophora > Chitonida > Mopaliidae > Katharina > Katharina tunicata. The sequence goes on along the minus strand of JAVFBZ010075834.1, from coordinate 9,937 downwards.
GACTAAAAGCTATATATTCCTCGGGCCTATAAGGGTCCCTGGCAGGACCGTAAGTTTCTGAGCCACTTGTTGAAGTGTACATATCCTGGCCATAACTATCTTGTCTACCGTGACTTAACTGACTCGTAAAACTCCCCTGCATTGAGTAGTTATCAGGAGGGGGGAACCCAACCATAGTGTCACTAAAACTGCCGCCACGGACATGAATCGGGCCATATTCCTCACCAGAAGATTGCTGACTGTGGCGGCTAAATGTATCCTGTCTCCTTGGTAAAGGGCTATCAAGAGTCCCTGACTGCACAGATTTGGCTCTTTGAGGCCTAGGAGATTCCAGGGCACGTCGAGGGGAATCAAATGACTCGCGTCTTGAGTTTGTGGAGGGCTGAGGTGAAGGCTGACTCCCTCGCCGCCTATGAACTCGATCCCCGTTTGCCAGATCATAATTGTCATGACGACCAGAACTGCTTTGAGATGAGGTAGAATCCTGCCGTTGATAATGTCTCTACAACAACAACAGGAAATATTATCTTCATACAATAAATGTATATTTAAATGTATATTTCAATGTATATTCCACTTTATACTGTTCACTCTTACGACAAAAGGGAAAACATTTATTTTCAGAATATCTAACCTACTTGTGCATCTTTTTTTTTTATATGCATGTCTTTATTTGAAGTTTGATGGGGGTTTTATGCTTTTCTTGTTTTAATTTACTCATATGATAGTGTGCCAGCCAAGCTGCAAAAGAATATTTATTAAAGTGTTTTCAATCAAAATAGCACAAAAATTTCCTGAGATGAAATTGAATATTTGAACCATCATGTTGCTCTCTGTTGTGAGGTTGTATACTTTGGGAGTTATTATCCAATTTGTAAACTACAGGTTATTTTATCTCCTCATTAATACTATTTATACCCTACTAAAAACAGCAGTAAATTGTTAAAACACTATTACATAATCAAAGCTCTCTGAACCTTATCTTAATATACGAAGTAGAGATCATATCTTGTTTGAGTGTACATTACAAAAACTTGACGACTGAGATGGATTTATTAACCTAAGTCACAATTGATTGGGAAAATGTGAAAACCTTCAAGAATAACCTTTAAAATATGACAACAAGGAAACTTATGGAAGCTATCCAAATAAGACGCTTCAAACCTGAACTAAATAGAAATGTAGGCTTTTACATTCCATCAGCATATGATGACCTTATCAAATCTGTAACCCGCTAATTTCCCCCCTCATTTTAATATAATGTTAGTTTAACCTATCTTTTTTTTCTGTTTTTATCTATTACTTTAGCAAACATCAGTCTAACGTAGCAATTAACTATGCTGTTCTATCATAATTATCTATATCTCTCCGTTATTAACTCAAATATTTATATATTTTTTTCATATATACATCATCTACATGGAGATGTGGCCACTGACATGACGTTATTCTAAAGTTAACTGTCAACAAGTTATTCTAATGTTACATCGTTTCATTCTAACGTAACCATAAGCAAATTTATTTCTTTAGTTAAACTTTCACAACGTCATTGTAATGTTACATCGTGTCATTCTAATGTTACATCATGACCTTCTAACGTAGCCATAACGTCAGTTTCTAAACAAATTATAGACTGTTCTATTACCATTTAAAGTATATTCTGTTGCTTGAAAACGATCTTAGCATCTAGATTGAAACATAGCATACCAATATATCCATCTCAGTGGTTATGTTTTGTAGAGATAGTTGTAAGAAACTGGCAGAAGGTTTGCAGAATGAAAACTACAAAAAGTAATATAAGTACTTTTGCCTTCTTGGGTTAACACGCTCTTATATATAATGGAACAGATTCTAGTTCGAAAATGTAGCTAATGATCGCTATTTAAAAGGACACAAAAACATGTCAGCAATTAATATCGTACAATATAGTACTGATTATCTAATTAAACAGCACAAATGAAATCCAATATGTTTTGTTTTGCATCATGATGCCATCCATCTATAGGGAAGTCTTTTTTAAACTGTATGAACAAAAACAAATTCCGGGTACATTTAGCTATAATTGGGAACAGTGAGTATATGACTGTACAAGATTGATATAATACCTTCAAACACAATTATAAGTACATGTACAGCTAAATGTGTGTGTTCCTTAATAATGACATAAATAAATGAGTGATATTTAGCAAATCCTTTCATCCATAATGATTTTGTTTGTTTTGGGGTCAATGGCATGCGTTAGGTTCTTCCACCAATTGGCACAGAAAAAGACCGACTAAATGTACATGTGTGTCTAAAATAAATCTAAGCAAATTTCTTTGATTTGAGATTCATCTCGTACTTAAGGTTATTTCACCCATATGATGACTTGCCAGCCAGAAAGGTAAAGGAAACCACACTAAACAACACACAAGATCCTACATGATGATAGACAGTGCACCACAACAAATCCACCTTCTCATGTCCCTTAGCACAAAAAGTTCCCGCCAACAACCCGCAAATTAAACCAAAGAGCACCAAGACTACATTTGTTGCTAAAGTCAGCATTCCGGCGTAAATAATAAAAATAGTTAGGGAAATTATTCATCTGACTTATAGTATGGTTTGTGATAAAATTTGTTTGAAAACATTATAAAAGTTAATTGTGCAAAAAAGCATTAGAAATTCATTCCTAGAATCAACTTTCTATTGTATATTGCGCAGTGAAATGCATGACCTTGTGACAGGATTGACTTTCTATAATGGAGTTGACATCCTCCAACTGAAGAGGAAGTCAAATGTTAAACCAACACTGTTCTAACAACTCAAATGCAGACCAAACAATGCTGTTATGAACAGGGCACACTTCCGCTGAGTAAACTCTGTGAACTATTAGGTTGCTTGACCTTGCCATGACTCTATTCTTGTCTCAAAGGTCAAAAATTACAAAACAATATTTATTCTTTTAACAGAGTATATCATATACAATGTATGTATATGTACTCTACATTATAAAACCGTTCATCGTGGTTTCAATTATATCAAATAAACACTTAACTTCAACAAACAATTTTTGTGTTCCTTTGGGAAGATTAAAATGTTCTGAATAACTAAATGTATACTTAACATCTTTAATAGAACTACATAATAAATCATGACCATACTAAAGGACAATACCAATATTAAAGAAGTAAAAAATTGTAATGTTTAAAATATATAATATTTTTGAACATTACAAATTAGAATGGTTTGCAATTATAAATCCTGATGTGTAACTATTTAATTAAGAAATCAATAACCATATTTTTAAACCTTAAATACAGCATTTAAATCAGTAAATTGATTTATGTTTTATTCATATCAAGCAAGAAATTATTAAATGAAATCTCCTCTTGTGGCTTAATTTGTAAAATTTGGATGTCTATGTTAAATTCTGTAAATTCTGTAAATATGTACATTTATAATGATTTATAGACTCAAACATCATGTTTAAAGGGTTAGATAAGTTTTAAAGTTTACCAGATATGGTTAATGATTGTAAACCCTTGATAAATAAATTCTTTATTATTATTATTAAATTAAAATTTAAACATGGGGAAGTGCATATTAAAATATTGACATAAGCATAAATTGCATACAAATACATGTAACTTTGAGGAATAAGTCCCTGAGTTTTGGCCTCAAGCTAATCTTTTAAAACACAGTAGTTATTTATTTGAATACACTGCCTTTTGACCTGTGTAATACTTACATGTCTTCTTGAGGTGTGAGGACTGGTTTGTGAATGTAGTGGTGATTTCAGCGATCCATGACGGACATGTTCCCGAATCTTTGAACACAACAAAAACACAAGATACATTACAAAGGCTGGCAGCACCAGGGCAATAGCTAGGGCAACCATCACTATTACATGGGTAGGGAGAACAGGCAGGGGGGTGGGGTCATAAAATCCACGCAGGTACACAATAGCAGACTCCAGAAATTCTGTGTGAGTTCTGAAATGCTCCATCTGGATATCAGTCTTCCTATCGTGGCATAGATGTTTAACAGTGTATTAATTATAGTTCTTTTGGTATACAGGTACTTTCACCTGCATGTACTCTGATTAATGACCAAATTTACTGACTATATCAACAATGTATGTACATGTATGAATAATTGTCTTCTGAAATCCCATGTTATGCTCCAGTTGGAAAACAAGTCTTCACAAAGTAGGAAATAGTCACTGTCAAGTCTTGGGTGTCAATCCTGTACCATCACCTTCAGGTATCATATATAGATAGTCCATACACTAATCAGTACAGGTAATCAATAGCTTTGAGCATCACAAGTCAGGAGGCTTCTTTCCCCATGGACATCTAGTTAGTTTCTGATGTTTGGTCCGTTTGACAGTGTTGATCTGCATACAATCACCTGCTTGTATGACACATAAGCTCAGCACAAAAATCAATATACCCGGTAACTGGTGGTTCTGTATGCAGTCATTGTTTTCAGAATCACTGCTCCTTAAAGTAGCATCTCACTATAAACCCCACACGGCTATACCTAGTACATTTGCATTACTAATTGTCAATATTGATTTTTCTGCATCATAGATTAGCACCTTTGTGAAACAGCACACAATATCATAAAAACAAGTCGTACATGACCAGTTTTCTTTTTCTCCGCATCAACTTGGAAATCTAGCAGTCACTATACAGAAGTTTCAAGATTTAAGTATTTCACTCAAGAAAGTAAAATCCCAGAAATATCCTTAACTGTTCTTTGACAGCACACACACTTAAGTATCAACTTCAATGTGTCAATTCTTATCATATAGAAACTTGTCATAATTTATCTTTGCTATAAAGAGACGTTTTAAAAATATTTTTTTTAAAATTCCTGTACGCCTTTGTCTTGTAGTGCAAGATCTACCTGAAAGTCATGTAAATGTGAAAGATATCCAGTTCTCCATAGTTTGTGAAAAGTCTCAGAAATGTAACCACTGTCATCATATTTATATGGCTATCTATGTCCACTGGTGAAAATTAAATCTGCCCTGCTAGACCATAACGGTGCTTACATGTGTAACCTATTTTCAGTATATGTAGTTGTAAGTATTTTAAACAAGGTCTTTACGAAACAGGAAATTTTACACACTTATTGGACAGGAAAAAATATCACAGGCATTAACACCAGATAACACATCCTTACAATTTGTAAGCAGCCACAAGCTCTCTACCTCTTCTTATGCTACCACAAGTTCATGATGTCAATTTCTACACCTTATCTGACACAGTTTGTATAATCCTTTTAGAACAAATCAATAGTGAAACATGGAATGATGCTATTTCGAAACAACAAACAAGCAAGACAGTTTGCAAATATTAGAAGTAATTGAAAGGGCAATCTTCTCATAAATAAATCCAACAAAATTGTTTTTGCGATCCTTTAGCTCAACATTAATATGATGGAACATCTGACGAAGAGTGCTTCTCTAAAATATCCATGTTTTGTCACTTCCGTTTGTATACCACACCAGGAGTGCCTCAATTGTAACCTCTAGATTGCAGTTCATTTGACTTAAGTTGAGCAATCATGAATGTCAAGCAGTACACATATGACTCAAATTCACCATTTGACTACATGCAGCTAGGATGTCACACAAAATATAGTTCCATCTGAATACATAATATAAATTATAGTCTCACAGATAAACATTAATGATATTTGATTGAGGTGTCCAGGTGTTTAACAAAGTAAAAAAAAAACACACAAGCATCCACAGTCAGAGATGTCGAAGTTATGAAGGCATTAGGAATGACTGGTAATCAACTGAAGTCAAGTGGATATATCATATACACCAGAAATACAAACATGGCCCACTGTGTTCTACATGCACACAACAGTAAATGTCAACTATCATCAGGAAAGACAAGAATCAACTGATGTCAGCAGGCCTAATTGTAGGACATGGCCAAATAATGATACCAAAATGACAGCTAATCAGCTCAAGCCATGTATCTCATACATACAGAACATCAGTGATACCAAAATGACTGTTAATAGTGTATATATTATTGATAAGTAAGTATTATTATCAGAGGGGAGTCAGGCGGGTAATATGAGCACCCATTGGATGAGGGTCTAACAGAAGGTACTCAACAGCTGTCCATCATAGCCACTTGTCTGTTAACACAGAGGGAGACCAATTATTACAGTATACCAGTCACAGGTGGCTTATTTACTTCTAACAATGTCTGAATTAACCCAAACCTAACACATCAGATGATGACTGCTCATTACAATACAACTGTTAATATAATCAGGGAAGCAGAAACAATCTCTACATCTGCGTAATTAAGGTAAATCATAAGTGAAGTTGAGTTGGAATCCTATTGCCTGACCTGCCACTAATTAGCGTCTCTTTTTGTGTATGAAAGACAGCTTTATTTGAAGATTCCATAAACTTCATGAACCATAGTCAGGAAATTTAAGAATGGGATTGTTCCAACTCAAATGTTCTTTTTAAGACCTATGTATAATCCTTTAAAATACTTTAAAATGTTTGTAAAATTAACTTGTCACGTCTGACTTGAATTGCGCAACTAACCATTTCCCACTTTTTTTAAACTACAGGGGTGCTTCATAAACTGTACATGTTAAAATGCACTGATTTGAAGACTGGCATTAACATCAACAAATTCCCACTTCATTTCAACATTTTTTTTTTGGCATTAGATTCTTCAAAAATCTTCCTAACACAATATGTGCATCTTACATGCTTTTCCAAATAAAAGATGTACACCATCCACTGAACCTTTAACACAGACAGTCACTATAGATTATTGTTGAGACTGTACGTTTCCTATACCATGTTGTAAAATTTACACTCTAGCCCTAGGCCTATACAGTACATCTCGGGCAAATTGGATATGTAATAGTCCCAACAAAATATCACCAAGGCAATTATATACAGCGCATACATATACATGTGTATATGATATAATATGACACTAGCTGATCTGTAGCTAAGCTTTCATCAAGAGGCACTCCACCCCGTTCCAAAAAATCTCCACCCAAACTCCTTTGATCTCAGCTTAATGTTTAATATGGTTTACAATTTCACACAGCCTTCATTTTCCTTAGTGTCTCTGAGCATCAAAAAATCCTGACTAGGGATATCACGGTCCCCTGCTTAATACATGTACATAAAACTTATTAGCCCCACAATGCCATAAATTGCTTTTTGATCTGCGAAAACTGCTTGCATGGAGGATATTAAGTCATGTCTGCATACATGTGTGTATGCTAAAAAATGTTAAAATAATGTTTAGCTATTCAGTTAATAGCGAATCCACTGCTTGAGGCACCAAACCATCTGTTGTTGTTGTCATTGCTAGGAAACAAGTTGAAACAGATCTAATGGATTGCTAGGCTGGTAAGAAAACAGACTGTCACAATACCGATATATGGCGGCCTGATAGGCAGATACCCATAAATCCAAATTTACTCATGTGCAGACTTCTCTGTTGTCGACAGTGACTTCAAAAGAGATATGAAAATCTTGTCACAAACTTTGCATGGCCCACAGCACATTATTTTGATCATGGCATTTCAGCATTTCACTTTTGTGTCCTTTGGAGTGACCAGATTGTTGCAGCTATGCTTTCAGTTTTAAAGAGCACCCTTTATCCATGGAGATCGAAGTGCTTTCATTACAACAACAAATGCATCCAAGACGTTGTAAACAAAACTATTAGGAATCTGAATCCATTGAATCTTCACAAATACACAACAGAAGCTTTGTAAAATACTATTATTTTAATTTTAGCAGTTTGGACCAAGCAATAATAAAATGTCATAAGTCTTTTGCAATTTACAACATAATGACTTCTTCACAGCATAATGTGACTCTTTCACAAGAGTTTCCTTAACAGAGTCCCTGTCTCCAAATGTTTCCAAATACTCCCAATCTAAGCTTAACACACAGCTGTCCTCAAAAACAATGCATGCATAGTGCAGAAAAACGCCTTATGGCACAGACCCTGGACATGCTGTATGACGAATTCCCTTGTTGACAATGTATGGAGGCTTGTAATGGCTATGTTCAATGGGCCAACAGTGCAGTTTTAAAGATTAGACAAGTGGCTGTTTTATTATGGAAGTTTTTAGGGCCATACTGAATGCAGATGATTACAGATACACTTGTTGACAGTAATGACTGCATAGAGTTTTAAGGCAGATATTTACGTTTGTAAGACAGAGCCAGTGCAGAGGTTGTATGACTTATTTCGTCACTGAAAATGTAGGATTTTATTGATAGAACTAAACAAGTCAAATGAACTGCAAACTAATAATGACATTTAGATTGTAATCAATATAGGGCAGACAAAAATATATAAATGAAAAAAAAAAAAAAAACATTGAGCACAAAATAGTATAACTTGGCTCTGCACATAAAAGATTCTAAGGATCATGTTTTTGGTGTAGTTATGTATCATATGTGTCACCCAACCTTAATTGACTGTACATAATTCCCAGAAGTCTCTTTATAGGACGCTGTAATCTATGGATCAGATTTCCATGTTGATAGCATGTCTAAATGCTTGCATGTATGAAATGCTGTTGAGAAAAACAGATAATAATGGGCTGGCCTACATGCAACATCCAGCCCTGCCACTGTACTCCACACAGCGAGTGTTCCTCAACATGTGGAAACGCGACAAATGACAATCTATTCCCCATACAGCAATGGATGTGATAAATGGCACAATACAGCTTGAGCCACACATTATCTCCAGCACATGCAATCTTGTTAATTCCATTAAATCCACAAGGATGGGACAATGCACATGATATGCTTCAGTGACATGCACCCCAGTATGGTAAATTGGTAATGCCAAAAATAATGCGTAACAATACATATACATAGATATTGATGTAATCTGACACAACACAGCTTCCAGATTCATGAGGAACAATTTGTTTGTTTTTCCGCGATTTTAAGCAGTACTTGCTGTTTTATTTATGTGGTGAGATGCAAGTCCAATTCAAATTTTTTTTTTTCAATTCAGAATTTATTCACCAAAACATAAACGACACAAGGAAACTTGTTAGGCAATATCATGAAGTGGGAGTAAAGTCAGTAACTGACTTGTTCTATCCCAAAAAATATTTAAACTACAGAGTGAAGACAATAAAAGATGAAAACAAATACATATATATTTTTGTATAAATGTAGAGAAAGAAAATTTTGCTTGCCTCCGCTGGGATTCGAACTCGGGTCTATGGCTAGCAGGGCCAACGATCTAACCGACTGAGCTACAGACGCTCATGGTAGAACTAGCAAATTTTTATCCAGGTATACATGGACAAGGACAATTTACAATATGTACAAAGTTATTCCAGAATAATCCAATCTGCAATGGGTGAAGGAAACCATGATAGACCTCACTGTCAACATCACACAAGTTAACACAGGACTAAAATAGAACGTGTCATTTGCACAACAGATTAGATTCCAGATGCCTCTAGCATCATGACACAGGAAGATCTCATCTACCATGAGGCATGAAGCTATCGAAGGCTAAGGGTTGGGTTTTATGTAATACTTCCAGCTCTTTAATTTGAATGAGTTTGTGACAGTCCAATAGGTGAATAACAGGACAACAATGACAAAGGACAAGTATAGGACATTAACGTTGCTCATAAACACACCAGCTTAAAGATCCTTTCCCAGAGCAAAAGGACACAGAAGCTCCACCCCTTTGTACCAATCTGGAATGTGGGAAGCACTCAAATTGAAATCCACACTCCTAAACTTGTTTACAACCTAAAACCCCAATTGAACTAATAAACAACCAAATGTGCTACTCAAGGCTATAATATTTTCATCTCCATAATAATAATAATAATAATATACTTTATTTAACGAGGAGGTTCAATTGGTACAAAAACCAATCTTCCTTGAGCCCCT
>JAVFBZ010075728.1:15034-26546 GCA_032466195.1 Katharina tunicata | reverse complement strand
TATTGATGTTTTATAATTGAGATAAAGGTACCAGTTGGTATGACATCTCTTGATTCCGTCTTGGTCTTGTATTGATGTTTTATAATTGAGATAAAGGTACCAGTTGGTATGACATCTCTTGATTCCGTCTTGTTGACCTGGAACTTTTTCTCCAAGTTTTTAGTCCAAGGAAAGCTATCGAAATCCACTCCCTCTTCGAGAGAATGGCATTAGAAAGCAAGTCCTCAGGCTGCCATAAACTTGGACTTGTGATTTCATTTGACATCCAATTAGTTGAGAAAGGGGTAGCTATTAGAGAGGTACTGAAGTTCATTACACTTTATGGCTGCTGTGAACTAGGAAGGGCTCTTAGGTGACGCCGTCTGGAGAGAACTGAGCTGTCCAGGCTCACCACTCTACAACATTTACGAGAACATGGCAAGGTGGAAGCGGATCTCTAGCCACAATATAAGACATAGGAATGTGACGTTTGGGAGGTCGCATCACTATTGGGCGTAATTAGATATTAACGCTTCTTCACAACTTCCCGACAAGTAACGGCCATTTAAAGTACACTGGAGTAATCATTTTTCATTGGGCTATCCGGCAAACAGCCATTTGTATTCAGCGTCTGCTTTCATCACAAGATTTACATTTAACCCGATAAACTTTGATGCTAGATATTTCCCTACATAACCTGTAAAAAGTCTGCCATTCAGCGAGATTGACTCTCGGTATAAACTTTCTTGCTTATTATACTTTACTCTGTATGCACAATGCTTGAACAAGTGTTGTAAAACTAGGTGGAAAATCCCATAAATCACAAACTAAGGATCAACAGGTTTCCATTGAAGCCAACAGGTTATTCAGTTAAAATTACCAATCATGTCATTTTTTTTGTTTATTGGGTTTTGTTTGTGGTGGGGTGAGGGGATGGGAGGAGATAGTTGTGTGTGTATTGGTATTGATTTAAAAGCAACACAATATGGTTTACACTTTATAGCATATGTTTTTGATCATTAGCATTCCATGTCAGATAAGCTTACCTTATTATTTATTCTGTTAAACAAAAAAACCTTCATAATTGCAATATTTTAAGGAATTTACCTTACAAAATCACTAAATACTAGGAATTGATTCATTATAAATATATTCATTTCATGGTCCTTGATCGTGTATTTTAATCCTTGAAATCATCACATTGCTGCAGGCTTCTTAGAAAACCTTTGCTGAAGATTTCTTTTGTTTCCAAGAATTAAGTGAAAAAGTCGAATGCATTTGCTAATTAAATTTGCTTTGTTCAGATTTGTTTTTGTATTCCATAAAAATTTGGAGTCATAGTTTTTGTATTCATTGGAATATATGTAGGGCAATAACATTCTGTTTGTCAAATCGTGTCTAAAAACTTCTGACAATAAAACAATGCTTAAATAATACTATTGATTTGAACATCTGCGTCAGGGAAAAACTGAAAGAAAACATGACATGTAACGTGTTTCTACTGTACTTATTTGATACAAGCATTGGTGGGATAACTGCTGTAGTTAGAGAGAGGACTTACGTTGGCGACATCTTGTCTGGGGGATAGGAGAGACGCAGGTGGTTAACAGAACCTGGTCAGCTAATCTTTTGTTACAACTTAGTCAGCCATTAAGACCATGATTTCTGTTACAGAACGACATTGACTTCGACCAAATTCTTTTAATCTTGCAATACGGCCAAAGAAAAAAGCTTTCAAGATTGAATAGTAAATGACATAACTTATATGAAAACTTCAGTGAAATCTTTTATTACATCTAGTCTGCTATTAGAAGGAGGATTTATCTGTTACAGATTGTCGCTGACAGAGCAAAATACTTTAATCTTTAACACTAGCTCGGAACTGAGGACACTGATGATTTTTGCATCTGACTGTAAAAAATTTATATGGCAACAATAATTTTTTAATATCTAAATAAAGTGTTGAATTGAATCTAATTCAAACGATTGTGTTTGAAGGAATTGACTTTCCATCTCAAGTGGGTAGCAAGTTCTGAAGTAGCAAAATACATTAATCTTTAAATGCGGTATTGAATGGGGGTAAATATGCAGGGATAATGTTGAAGGCATTTGATTTTGCTACTGGCCCAAGATGAATTTTTGTAGAAACAGAATACCTTAATCTCTAAATGCTGTGTAAGATTGAAACAAATTCATTCTCTGGATATGTTCTCAAATGTTTGATTTGGCGTCTGGCGTTACACCGATCTTTGTATTATCGAAACCGGATGGTTCCTTGTGAGCTGCTAATCCTGAAATGACATGGTAACCTAGGTTACCTTCATCCAGTACCACTCAGTCACATTAAGTGCTGATAATGTTAATATCACTTTTTACTCTACGAGTATTAAAGCAGATGGACTTTGGGAGTCTAGTTCAATAAGCACCCTAAAATCTCAAACTGACAAATAAAGTTATAAATTTGCAAAAATCTGTATGTTTATTATTAAGCTTTTAAAATCTTCGTTAAAATTTAATAAAAAGGCTGATTTCGAATGTAAACATCTATCAAACTTACACCTTTGTGGAAGACTTATCAGGTTTTCTTGATATTTGTATAATAAAACATTCAGGTATTTACTTGATGTTTGATATCTTGTACCTAGAACTGTTTTATTCAGATGTAAGGGGGACTAGTGTGTTCCACTCACATTAAGTCATATTACTTAGCACACGTACCATCCAGGTGATAAAAATAGGAAACTAAGCACTGTAATTATCTTCTTCGGCTTGCTTTCTAAATGCATAAAGAGCTACTCTGTTTGACTCAGTATTTCGAGAGCATTATATTTGTTTTGGTGGATTATGGCACTTTTCTTTAGTAGTGGACAGATCTTCAAGCTCCTTCTCCCTAATACACTTTGTCTCCTCCAATATGCAGCCAGACCATCCTCAAATCTCTGTTTCCAAGAAAAAAGACTACGGTCTCTTTGATTCTGTGTCATGTGACCGAGAGAGTAGAGCAAACACAAGGTAAATAGTCTAATGATTTGCGATTTCTGTCAAACACAGAAGGCTGGTGTTTGTCGTGAGCTTGTCAAGGACCTTCAAGCTAAAGGACCACTTCATATCTGATTTGTTCGTGGAATTTGCTGTATATTCCCTATTTTGCCTTATTTAGACTGTCTTTGATAGTCTTTTGTTTTGTATTTATTTCTTGCAAGTCTAGTTTAAGGGTGTTTCCTGAAAGCAGACTTGCGGAATGTTATCTTTCCAACAGTGATAACACTTAAGTGACGTCAAATTTTTTGGTTGTATTAGAGTTACTGTCTACTGTTGGAATACAGCGCCCTCATATAGGTGAAATACCCTTGAGCACGGTGTTAAACACCAATCAATTTACTGAAAGCACAGGGTTTCTAGTCTCTCTGGAAACTACAATAATCTTAAATCTGGCATAACAATCTGAAGCCAAAAAAAATAAACAAAAACAACTAACCAATAACTTAATGCCAAATTAACTCAAGCTGACACCTCATATTGTACTTAACAAAATGTATTCTCTATTTTCATAATTTTGTGATACTTCATAATCGTTATTATTCAGTATTTTCCATTTTTGGAAATAACACCTCAAAAGACAGATAAAACATAGTTGCAAAAACTGTTCTGATTGAAACTTGAACCATCAAGTTACCTGACTGGGACCAGTATGACAAACTGATCGTAGCTTACGTTATACTTCATTGTCATGACCAGGCAATACCTTCTCTGCTGGACGTCATGGTATTTACACATTATTACCACTGAGGGAATATTAGCTTTCCAACAGCAAAAACATTAGAGTGGCTACACATTTTTTGGTTGTGTTAAGAGTAGCTGTCTACTGTTGGAAAACAGCGCCGTCATATAAGTGAAATAGTCATTTGCATGGGGTTAAACACCAATCATTCAATCAATCATGATATTTACATGTAAGCTATCCACACATTGTAAGACTGGTCCCTGCTCCGGTGTCAGTGTTAATTTAGTGTGTGTTATTCCAAAATAACAGAAATACGGTCCTTCATGGTTGTAACTTGGTTAGCTGATACTTGTAATGGGAACATTTCAGAATTGTGTTTTTGATCATGATTTTAGGGATCTTCAATATTTGTCACAGAAATCCTTGGCCATTTTACCTCCATTACTGCGAGTAGCTCTTCACTCTGTACAAACACATCTAGAGTCGCTTAGAAGACCAACAATTTCTCAAATTGAGTTAGAGTAGACGGCCAAGAATCTTGAGGAAAGAGACTTTCGTTTGGAGCACTTGTGTAAATATCAGGATTGATGTTTTGTGGAGTCTCTATTTCATATAAAAGTCATCTCATGAAATGTCTTGTGAACAAAATGGACTTGGCCTTCACTTATTCAGTAAAAGCAAAAATTGTAATAAAACTTCCAATTTGTAGACTTTATTTACACTGAGATTTTTTCATATAAAACCTAATGAAATGCAATAATATTTTCAATTTTTGTTGAATTAATGATCTATTGAAAAACTCCGGCTATTATAAAGAATTACCCAAAATCTTTCAAGTGAAAAATCTTTTACATTTTTATCAAAGCCATCAGCTTTTTGTACATGAACTCTTGGTGAATAACTATCATAAAATGTATCTAAAACTGACTATCTTCCAGTAACATCACAATTTCAATTACACGCATGGAGTTTTTAAAGATAATTTCAATGTTTGGTACATAAATTTTTAGCTCTCTCGTCTATTTAGATTTTTAGGATGTCTTTTATATTTGTCACATGAATCCTTGGCCATTTTAGCTCCATTACTGCGAGTAGCTCTCCACTCTGTACAAACACATCTAGGGTCGCTTAAAAGACCAACAATTTCACAAATTGAGTTAGAGTAGACGGCAAAGAATATTGAGGAAAGGAGACTTTGGTTTGGAGCACTTGTGTAAATATCAGGATAGAGCTTTCATGGAGATTCCCTTTCATTTAAAGTGTCATGAAGAAATATGTTTGAACAAAATGGTTTTGACCACTGCTTATGGCGTTCATACTGGTGTCATAAAGACACTTTCAGTAAATGTCAAATTGCAACAAAATGTAAAACTGTTTATAATCAACAATACATATATTTTTAATTAATGTTCTTCTTGATATGTTTTAATTTTTCTTTTTGCTTGTAAGACAAGGATTTCTTTATGGATTCCAACTTCTTTTATTTTTCAAGCAACATTTCGGTTCAGATACTTGTTCTGTTATCTAGCGCTTTAGAACGGTACTAGTATCTGTCAAAAAAATCCTTGTCTTGTATGTCCCATCAGCTTCTAAATGCATTGGTTTGTCGTTCTGCATCACCATTTTTTTTGGTGTTTTTTTGTCTGTCTTGTCATTGATTGCTAAGAGTCAAATTTTGTTTCCTTAGTTCAATATGTTGGCACCAGGTGGCGCATGGAGATAATGTTGTTCTGTGAGTGATATCACATTTAATGTGATATAACAAATACCGTCAAAAAAATAATTGTTTGAATCTTGTTTTAAATATACATTTGTTTTCTTTGGCAGGTAAGGAATAATTTGAAGTTTTCTGAAGATTCTAAGGTAGGCCTGTTATCTTTTTAAAGGTTTTTTTTTTATATTTATTTTTTCAGGCTAATGACATTTCTGGGGAAAGGCTTTTTACATCTAATAATATTCATGCTTTTAGCTGTATATGCCTGGGTATCCAGTGTAACATTGTGTAATGACTCTTGATTAATCCCAATTAACTGATTGCTGAGTATTCCGATGTGTTCAGCAGCTTTGAACTGATTTGATACAGCTTTGTATTTCTTTCTTCCTACATTGTATATTGGCTGGGCCCTGGATCAGTTTGTTGAGCATTGGACGGCTTCCCTGTACCCAGTATATGTTTGAATCCCCTCTTCGTTTACCGTAGCAATATAAGTTTCAATGGCTGTGGAGATCATGGTGTGTTTTTTATTACAAGGTTTATTCTAGGTTTTTCCTTATACACCGGCAACACAAAAGTGTCATATAAGTGAAATTCTGTTGATTGCGTCCGTAAACACCAATCAAATAAATAAAGTAATTATATCATTCAAGTATCTGCTTGAACATAAGCAAGTAATACAGGCACTTAGTGATAAAAAAAATGCTCTTATGAGCTCGGTCGGTTTAAATGACTTCAATACAAAAATAAGATATCAAATGAACGATAGGCACAGAGATTTTGCTTTCCTCTATCCATAAATACCGAGAACTTAAAACGAAATAAAACATTAACCAGAGAGGACCATGACATAAACAGAGATGTTATATATAAGACTTTTTGACCTATTTTCCTACCTTTATTTGTCTTTCACTGTTAGATGTACGCAATGGAAATGCTTTCCAGACAATAACATTGATCCATTACATTAATTGGTTTTACTTTTGAGGTCTAGCTACTTGTGACAATCTTGTAAAACAAACTTTTCGGACTATGTCGAGATCGATAAAACAACTCTGGGGCGTATTTTCACGGAAATTGGCTTTGCTGAATAGCTGAAAATTTCTCGGAGAAAATCAGAAGCGGCTTCTCGCAACATTGCGAACATAGTTGTTTGGTTGATGTAAGCAGGGATATTTTAGCAAAAGGTAAATCCTGCCTTTCAAAAGTAATCTGAGGGCGATGTAGAACCACTTACCGCGTTCTTTGTACTTCCTTGGCAACTGGATGGGATGTAGATAAAGGACCTTCAAGACAAGTTCTATCAAGGTTTACATCCTAAGAAATCAATATAGATCTGGGGGAAGGAAGTTGATTAACGGCTGATACTGCTGACTATGCGGCACTCCACCCAACCCCTAGATACTATTTGTTCAAGACATGATCTTATTTACTTTGTATATGCAGATATGAATTCATCATGTCAAAGTCGTATTGACGGCACTGTCTTTACCAAAGCAGGAATTTTGAAAGCTTCTAGAGGAACTTTTTCAAGAAGGGATCTGAACATGCATAAGGCCAGATATATAGAAATGTTGTTGGAGATTTTCATTGAATGGTTTGGCGTAATTACCCCAGTAAGAGATCTCTCTTGGACTTCCGGAAAACGTGAACTTGGTGGTGTTAGCAACATCAATATTTCTCAGTGAAACCCAAAGTTTTCCCCTGCATGCTCGCTGGTAATTTGTGTCTCTGTCCGCCGATTGTTTGACCAAACAGTTTCTGTGCCAACCAAGTTGATCCAGTAAATGGTGTCAGAAGTGTGATTGTTGACTATCATGTTCTCCTGTGTTAGTTTTGCGGCGGTCAGTGATTGAAGCAATGCCAGGAAACATCAGGCTATTTGGTACATGTTTGGGGCTAGGATCCTGACATGAATGGCCCGGCTTTACTCCCAACTACTAAGCATCATTTTCATTCATTTAGCTAGTATCAACTGATCGCGATGAACTACGGGTATACCCTTTGATTATAGGGTCTCACAGAGAACATGGAAAATCAATGGTTAGTTTTTAATGGTAGACAAACCATCCACAGCACATAACCATACCACTAATGTTAGTGAGCCTAATATAGTAGTTTGCCAATAAAAGGGACCTAGTATACACAAGGCTCATGGTAGCCAATCTAGAAATAAAGAATTCTCTTAATGAAATGGTTGATACTGTTTAGTATGAAGTCTGATATCACCAGAATACAGACATGGATTACATTTGCTGTGGCTATTTAAGCTTCTCCATGGATGAAAGTATACAGGTGTGTAATTTATTGTCATTTTCATATGTGAAAAACAAAGAGTACTTTGTGAAGTAAAAATGACACCTATAACTTATATATTTTGCATAAGATTATTTTTATGCATTTCAGCACTTTTTAAATTACCCATGAGGCAATGCATCCAACTACATGCATATTTTAACTATCTCCTTTTTTTAAAAATAAGGAACAAACATTATTTGCTTTAGTTTTGATTTATTTAAAGACAGTCAACTCTGAACTGCTCTAAAAATTAATGAGACACAAAAAAACTATTTTGTAAAGGGTATGACAATATGCCTTCTCAACTCTCTGTTAAACTTAACTCAGCATTATCAAACAGATTTGTGATAAATTTATATGCTTGTGTTCATAACGTAATTCCTGTTTTGCATAATTATTATTTAAATTGCATATTATGAGCGCATGCATATTCCATATGGTAAATCAGACTTTCCTTTGTGGAACTTTTCTAAAAATTTCTTACATTGAACAGAAATTTAAGATGCTAAATTTTTCGGACATTTTCTGATACCTTGTGCAGTGTACAAAACTTTCATAGATTCTCTTTCATTTCTTTTATGGAAATATTCCTCCAGTGTCATGCAATCCTTGTAAGTGAGATTTGACATAGAAAGCTGGGTTACTTAGTAACAAGAAGTGCAGATTATTTATGAGGAGCTCTTGTAAAGGCTGATGTATATCTTACCTTATATACCTCTATCACTTTGATAATTGTAAAACTCTTGGCCCTCTGGCTTACAACAGTTAAAGAGGAGAGGATGCCTTGCTGCTCTTTGTGCTAAGGGTCATCGAGAAGCTGGTTTGTTTTCGTGCTGTAAATGTAAATGCCATCATTGTTAAGGGTAGTTTCCTTCACCGATTGGGCTGGCACGCCATCATATGAGTGAAAACCTTGTGTGTGTGGCGTAAAACCCCAATCCAACAAACAACAGTTGGAGAACATGGTTTCCAACACAGTAGGACTTTAAGTGACTTTGCATTGTTTACGTGGTGTTGTACCTCTGGAATACTCTGCTGTCATATAAGTTAATAGTTTTAAACACCTATAAATCAATCAATCAATCAATCAAAAGCCCTTCAGGTCAATTACAGATAGTAAGTAGTAGTTTCCCAGTTATATTACATAACGACATAACAACAAATCATATCACTAGCTACGTTAGCTTTTTATGTTCGAGTTGTATGTACGTGTCCTTTTTCTGAATGTGGCGTTAAACACCAATCAATCAATCATTATCTTTTGTCAGTGATGTTACAACAGGACAGAATATATGTTTTCTCTCACATTGTTAGTCACAAACAGTTAAGCTTTGCAGTTAGTTCATGTTTCAGTAGTGCAATTGCCTAAGGCCACATTGTTAGATTTTAAATTCTTACCTTGCAGTTGTTTATTAGTTACATAACATAATGACGCAACAAATACCTGTTGTTGTCACCTGCTAGTTACAAAAACTCCTCTTTGAGTTACCTTTCCCTTAGTTTAATATGTGACATAATAACTCATATATATAACATATTACTAAACTTTATGAATCTCTGTTAGGTTGTTCATATCAGAACATAAAACAGTTATCACACTGTGATGAGTAATTTCTTCTTCAGTTATATTACATAATGAAGCAACAAAAGATAAAGATTTTCTGTCACATTGCTAGTTACTAAAGCTGTCCCTGGCTAGTCAGTGATTGGTTCAGGCTGAAGAACGGAAGGGTTATACTGACATGTAACAGTTGATGTCAAGTATTGACTGTGCGACGGCTAGCCTCAGTGATCGAACACTATAGTCACTGCTTCAGACGTTGTTTGATCTCTCGTGTTAGCCACAGGTGGTGTCTCGATGTATCAGGTAAGCTGTGTTCTTTATCATTCACAGAAATGTGGTCTCCGTTGAAAAAATCTTTGATATAGGTGTGAAATCAATATTTTTTAGAATAGTGTAAAGAAACATTTTGTAGTTTGACTGAGTTTGAACCAATTGAGCCAAGTTATATGGTAAACGTTCAGTTATAGCTAACATTTATAACACGCGTAGCCTAACTGTTGTTTATTGCAAGTAACACCTTTGTAAAAACTTTCCCCAAAGTGTATGCGTCATTCTTTAAGTATTCAAACTACTTGGAAAAATTTAAAGTTTATCGAAACACATTTTCGAATCAATAATGTAAGTTTATAATTATAGCAGGCATTTCTAGTGCCGTTATTTGCTACAAGGAACTTTGCTGTAAAACGTCTTTTAAAATTTCTTTTGTACATAAATATGTTGTATTTTTACAACATGATAAGATGTTGCTGAAACAAATTATTTTTAGTACTAGAAATATCAGTAGCTACCTTATTTCAGATGACTCTTTTGCTGTTTTACTAAACATTAAGTTTGACTTCAATCAAAAAGATGCTATTTTAGCATTGGTACAGAGTCCTACAGGTTGCTTCTAGTAGGCTGATAAACAAATTTCATTTTAGTTCAGTCAGGTAACAATCCTCTGTATCCGATCCAGAAGAGTGATAAATATCAGCTTTCCCACATAATAAAAGATTAGCTCCAAGAGAAAGTAGGTGGCTTTAGTGCAAACACGTTATCTATCTCAGAATTTTAAACACAGTTACATAGAATGTATCACCTATTGTAGAACAGTTCTGTATTGATTTTTTGGAGTCCACCTGTCTAGGTAAGATGAATAATGAGAAGTAAATGGAATCATCAGGTGTTACAGAGGCTTAGAGATGATATAAGAAGATTTATTTTGTTTACTTGTTTGAAACATTAATCAGTCATGATTAACTTTACCCGCTAAGCCATTAATAAAAATAGTGTGTTTCCTGTAACAGGTGTCCAAGAAGTTAGGTCAATCGCTTTTCTTTATATATATTTGTTTATTTCTCACCTGAACACCTCACACATTTCACATTAAGAAATCTCAACATAAACTCAAATTTAGGTCCCAAAAAACTCTGAAGTATATCAAAGTTGCTTAGGAATTGCAGTAGTTTAAATATATAAAATATGAACCCACGCTTTGTTCGATATCAGACATTTTATCAGTCAATAAAATAGCCGATTTAAATATTATTTTTTTAAACAGAAAATTTTACGTTGGGTCGGGTTTCGGCAAACACAGATAATAAAGATTCCAAAAGGTTCCACTCTCAGTTCGTTGCAGTACATTTGGTTTCTATTTGTATATGTATTTTCTTCTTGTGGGAGTCCATCAGATGTGTTTTATTTGACACAGTTGGTCGGCATTCCGTCAAACGAGGGAAAATTGTTTTCGAATTGCCATTTTCAGTTCTTAACTTCGTGTGCTTGTCTTGTATCTTGCCCTCTTTGCCAGTGACCTTGATGGTGGCATTCCTGGACATTTAGGTCAGGTGACACACCGTTATGTGAGTGAAATAACCTTAAGTACACTATCAAACTTCAATCATCCATGTACTGTTTTGTTGTCAGATTTTCTTGATTTAAGGGTCGAGAGGAATCTAAATTGCTTGTGGTGCTATTTCTTGCAAAATGATTGCATACTTTTGTTTTTACCCCAGCAGGAAACCTATCCAGTGATTTTGTAGAATCATTATATTTCTTCTCGCTGTCTGACATGTAGTTGTTATGTTTTCACTAGTTGGAGAAAACGTAAATCCTAATATATGGGTTTAATGATACATGTGCCTCTATTTATGACCTGAGGAAGAGTCCTCATAAAGGTCATATTAAGCCCTCATAAAGGTCATATTAAGTCCTCATAAAGGTCATATTAAGCCCTCATAAAGGTCATATTAAG
>JAVFBZ010075728.1:0-13280 GCA_032466195.1 Katharina tunicata | reverse complement strand
CCCCTTCTTTGAGTATGGCATAATATACCAATCAAACCAAACCCATCTGTCTTATTTCCTTTTTGTTCTAGTTCTGAAGTATTGTAGAATAAATGTAGGGAAGATATGGTGACAAATTGAACTAGAGCTGCCTGGGGAAAATATTCAATTGATGGTAGATAAAGGGTGGAATTAAGAGGAAGTTCCCTGTTTCAACTGACAAGCCATTTCTTACCCTGTCATTTATCATTGATCACCTTAGTCTTAGATTTTATGTAAATATCATAAAAATCCTGGAACTTTTTTCATTTTACAAAATTCTGGATTGAGTTTAGCGTATATCTTCCCACTGGCGGCGCCACCTGGTGCCAAAGTCTTTATTTGGATTCCTCCTATTGTCACATTGAAAACCAATATTCAGACTCTTATGACATGTTATTAATGTGAAAGTATTACATATGGCACGATCTCATGGGATTTAGTCTGAGACAAGGTACGAGTCTAGTGGGTGGGAAACAAAATCAGCCGATCACAACCCCCATTTCCTTGGGTTGATTATACCAGATAGATGATGTCTCTGTAATAAAGTTGTCATTTTCCGTGGCTTTAATGTACATTTTTTGCCCAATGCCAAGGGGTTATTGTGTTTTTTTTCTGGAACGCTTCTAGTTTTCCGAAAAGAAATTGAAATATATTAGATATTTTCTTCTATCAATGTTTTTCATAAAATGTCCTGTCATAAAAATCTATTGTTTTATATAGTCCTTTCTATTCTTGGCTAAAGAATTCAATCTTGTTGCGGGAAGAATATTTATTTACTAATTACCACTTACCACTGCATTTAATGCGAGAGCCCTGCTGATTATGAGGTAAGCAGGATACTGCAGTACAGGTGTTCCTGTCACCAACACCCTCTGGCATCTTTTGAACTTACATTCATGGTCTCATTCTTAGCACTGTTGGAACACGATCTTTCAAAGAAAGCAAAAACTGGAAGTGGCCACATTTTTTGGTAGCTTTTGTGTTGCTGTTTACTGATGGAAGACACTGGTCTCATATGAGTGAAATGTCCTAAGCATTTAATACGATCAATCAATAAAACCAATATGGCTAATGAGTTAATGTGGACAATTTACAGGTGTGTTGGGAAATTGTCTGGATGGTTTCTTTCACCTTTAACTATGGCACCAGCGTCTTATAAGTGAAATCATGTTTAGTACAATGTTAGCCATAAGCAAACTTATCAGTTACAACAGCATACATGTATACTCTAAATAGTCTCAACAATTGTTGTTGTTGTTTTTTTTAAGAAAGGTTTCAATCCATCTTCTTTAATTCAAATTATTAGGATAAATACACCCCTGTATCGTTTATCAGTGATCAACTCACTTGTTAGGTTTGTTATTTTCATATATTATCGATCGAAACAGTGATCTGCCATGTTGTCTTCCCCATCTGTTATTTAAAGGAAGCCTGCAGACTGAAGGCTGTCCATATAATTTCCCTGGAGGGTTATCTCTCCGTTCGTTTTAGTTATGTCATTTATTGTATTTATTCAGGATCAAGCCTATCTGATTTCAGTTAAACTTATTACGTCTATTGTTGATAAATCGGCGTCAGAAGCTATAATTTTTTTGTGGAATTGTGATTTATTTTATGCGTTATTCATTGGATTCAATAGTTTCACTTCAGATTTCTTTAGTTAAGGTTAATAAGTCCTGAAGATTATTTTCTGCGCCAAGATGTCAGGACAGCCTCTGTTGACCTTCGGTTTTCCTCTGGGTTTTCCACCGTGCGCCTTAAACGCATAGTCGTGATATAAGTAAAATACTCTCTAGTATGACGATTACACCAAAGAAATAATTAATTAAATATACCTGAAGGTATCTTGTAACATTGTGCGTTTCCTCCTCCATAAAAGGAGAGCTCAGTTGCATAAGTGAAATGACCTATACGTTAGCGTTAAAATCCAAGAAGCCCAACTTAAGGGATGTATTTAATAAGAGCAGGTCAGAAATCAAAACACATAATCATGAAGAAAATTGGTTCCCTGGATGTCAGTAAAGCTTAGAAAGAAACTCGCTGCTTTAACTAACATGTAACAAGTCTGCATTTTTATAGCTTCAGTTTCCAATAGATATAGTGACATTAACTTCTGAAAGAGACTCGTTTTCTGTAGATCTCTCTGTAGATTGAAGCCCAGTTAACCAACTGATCAAGATCTGATATGTTTGAATGCTCCTGGATGTATTCAAATTTGTTTTTCCTCACCTGCATTTGAAAACATTTAAAACATTTGAAAAATACTGCTATGCTTCTGTAGTTCATGTAACATGTTCAACGTGAGTTTCAGGGGCTTTTTAAAACATGTGTAATTCACCTTAAAGATACCATTGCTGGAATTAAAGGAGGGGGAAAATGGCACTATATTGTAAAGCATAACTGAAATTTTATATACTTTATAAAAATAGGATTAACCAATGTCCAATTGAATTTTCATAACATAGGATATCAGTTGACACAACTATTTAACCTTCTACATGGAGACCAGTGTAGCCATTAAGCTGAGAACAGTTGGTTTCTTTCAGCAATATAATAGCATTTACGCTTGAAAAATAATTTATAGCTTTTATGATGCGGCTCGGTACGCGTTGCAGCGCTGAGACGCTAGTATAATGGACGCTTTATTGCTTTTTGCGGCTGTTGGACCAATATAATAACTGTGACAGATTGCTTTTATGCATTCCGTTAGTGGCGTCCAATTTAAGAAGGCTTCAAGGCTTTGGACGATTCCTGTTCTCTTTCTTGCCCGATGTCACCCCACTATTTCACACTCAATAAATATATAACTTAAGCCTGGCTATAAAAACGTCAGCGTAACCTTCTTAAAATCTGATGATTTATTGGTTAAAGACTCTGTTCAATAGAGCTATCTGAAGTGTATTACACAAATTGAATGCTATAAATTATTTCAGACTCTATGCTGCATTGTGATATCAGACATTAATGCATGCAGTGATAAAAAAGGTAACTACAATCTACATGTGTTTTCTTTCAATTTCATCTATTGCTTTTGTTTATGTAAAAAATATAAGACAATTCCGAAAATATATGTGTCCTGGTGGAGGCAAGCAAAATTTTCATTTATACAAAAATATATAAAGTCTAAAGTAGACGTTAATTCAACAGTACTGCTCTTTTAACTGTATGGTATTGCTATGAAAACATATATATATCCCCCCCAATTCCCCCAAAGAGGTTTAAACTTAAACAGATTGAACTTAGCAACTCAAAAGTTTACCAAAGACTAGGCTGAATGTGGCGTAAAACACCAATCAATCAATCAGTCAACCAAAGCCTAGGTTACCATCGTCGCAAAAAACCTGTAAATCTGTAACTTTTTGACAATTTCCTTAGTAAAATAATTGATTTTTAGTATAAGCCCTATTTCCCTTATTTTTTTATTAGAACTGGTGAAGTTTGTCCCTGGAGAGCATTTTACCTGTCTGCGATTTCACTCTAACATGACATCTTTATATACGAAAGCTTGTGTCTTCGGGGGCTATCTTTCTTATTCCCGGTTTTCATTAAAGATTCTATCCTTCCGAGAAGATAATGAATGCCGTCGGCTTTCTTTTCACAAACGCAAGGTTGAGCAGAATTTTTGTGGCTTTCAGGGTGTAATGAAATCTGTCATGAGAACAAATTGCAGATTCCGCCAGTCAAAGTGAAAGAAGCAAAGGTTTCACACTCCTATGTAGACAACAACAACACTGAGCTATAAATAATTAATTTTTAACAGATTAACCATCGACTTCGGAATGATTGTATTAAATCTCTTCACACCAAAAGTTTACTCTAAAAACGAACTATGCATATTTAAAAGAAAAATTGTGCAACTTCTCAACTAATTTCTTTGATTGTTTGGTAGTTTATATAAACACATCTTTATATTTTGTTAGTACCTGGGTTTAAAGTGCACCAGTGTGTTCCAATTTTATTTCAAGTAAAAATGAAACTAAAATATGTATCAGAAGTTTAATTTCTTTCCTTCTTTAAAAAGGCTTTCTATCTTTTTTCCTTTACAATAGTAAACAGTGTCTATTAGCAAAAATTCCAATCTGTTCACGGAGAACAATGCTAGCTTCTTTGTTTAATTGACCAGCAGTTTATTTGCTCGATGCTAAACATACCTGTGTTTACGGTAATAGATGTTAACAATTCCCATGATGTGAACCCCACCCGGGCGCCAGACATACAATGAAAAGAAAGACCAAAGTTTACCACCCCAGTTTACAATATCATCTTATCTACATCTAATATCTTCCTGCCTAAGAATTTGTTGTAATCCAAATATCATTGACTGTATGAGGAAGGTGTAAAGTTAGACTAGTAAGGCCAATATGTAGAAAATAATTGATGTTGTTCACCTGACTTGCCTGCCTACTAAAATGTACCTGTATGTAATTTCTTAAAGGATGTCTATTGTATATTATTTTTTCACTGTTACACCTTTCTAAAACAAAAGTATATCATATTATTTAATCCCAGGTACTAGGTAACGCAGGGTTTGTTGTGACATCCTGTAAATGTCCTGTATTAACAGTGACATCAAGGGTTGTTTTATTTACCAATGGGATGGTTTTCAATCATATGAATGAAGAAAAGCCTAAGCATGACTTGAAACCCCATTCAAACCAAACAGCTCTGCAACGATTTCTTTGTTAATGTTGGCCTAAAATAAGAAATGGCTTAAAAAAACTTGAGGGATGATAAACTTCTCAATTATATAGGTACTTTATCAAGAGCGTCCAATCTCCCTGCAAAATCTATGGAAGCAAACACCGCCACATGTCTGTTGTCTACATGTATGTTGTGAAATCCCTAACAAGATAATGATTTGAAGGTGTAAGGCGGGGCAACCAGATCATGTCAATTGATCTATGTACTAACAAAAATATCAGGAAAGCGATCTTTTCCCATCAATGTAAACTGTCCAGTCAATCAGAAAAAAGAAACTGCTATGAAGAAAATGTTTTTAGGTTGAAAGACAAGACAAGACAATAGATTGATGTCAGTTGGTCTGAAATATAAAAAGTCTCAGTCAGATTCTAAGATTTTGAGAGATTATAGCTACTGATTTATTGAGGACCAAGCTGTAAACCAAAGACTACACTATTAATTGTTAAAAGGATATCACTAGCTAGCAAAAATGAAATCAATGGGCCTTTTTGAACCCCTATTTCGAGGCCCCTATGTTGCTCCATCCAACCTGGTTTATGGCTTCTAGTCTCTGCCCTCTGCTCTCTCCCTTTTCCTTAATACTAGCACCAACATCATATGAGAGAAAAATACCTGTATAGTGGTGTAAAACACCAAGCACATGTTAGGAAAACTAGATGTTCTTTACTGTGATATTAGAGAAATTCCAAACAAGGAAATCCTGTTGGTATATAAATATAATATATTCTTATTTTAAGTGACACATAGGCTCGTCAAACCAGATAAGATGCAGAAAAGTAACTTTTTGACTCTTATTCTTGTCGGCTATTCAACTGAAACATTCCTCTATTTGCTGGTCAATGAAAACTTCAGTGTGTCGCAAAACAACAAACAAAGAACAACGCCAAACCCTAGATAATTACACTTATGACACAAGGTTGAAAACTAAGAGGAGACGAAAGAAAATTGCTTTTTGGCCTTCTTCCTTTCGGCTTATTCAACTGAAAAATTCTTGACTTTGCCAGACATTGTGTAACTGACCAGAAATGAATGGCCTGATAGAATGTGTGTGAATTAATTATATTGATACCATAGCACCTGTGGCCTGGCCATAAATTTACTTCTCGATGGTTTACCATGGTTCAAGGGAAAAGGTGGACGCATAAGTTAATTTCTTACATCGATGTTCATCTATCTACCTGTACTCCCATGGTGGTAAATTTAATTGTTTTTTATCCTGAAGTTGGCTGATATTGAATGTTGTTTGTACTAGAGGTGTATATGAATCGGTTTCATAAGAACAAGGTCAATGTAAGTGGGCATAAACAGCTTTATTTAAAAGGTCAGAGATTGGCATAAAACACAAATCAAATCTGTCATATTGCCCAAAGTACAGCATGCAGCAAACTTTAGGCTAGACTATGTTCAGTTAATAAATTGTTAAATAAATAATTTTACCTTTAACTCATTTATCATTGCAGTTGATTTAATAACAATTTATGTAAACAACAATGTTAAATAAGTGTCATGTGTAGTGTGAAGTTTGGCTCACTTCCCAAGTGAAAAAGTGAATCCAACTGCATGAAATTTTATATTGTGTCAAGTAATTTGTCCTAATATGTTTCTTTTTTAATATTTTATTCTTGGGTCAACTGAATTAACCCTCAATTTAATGTTCGCAATACTAGTGTGTGATTATTTTACACTAACATGTTTACTGATGCTTAGCCGTTTAGCTATCAATGTCTGTATTTCGCTCAGCTTCTAATCTATAGAAAGGGGTCTTGAGTTCGATTTGATGGCCTCACTTATTGCCTCATGGATCTGGGGAGTGAAGATAAGACTGAGGTGAAAGGAACTTGTGAAGATTAGAACAGGGTTTGGGACTCCTTGTGCTGTGAAATGTGGCCCCCTTGAGTAACGCGGTCGTAAATCACTGTCCTCTAAGGTAACGGCATTGGGTCCTTTGGCATGATATTTAGTCTTTAAGCACGTTCAGACAATGCTGCTGAGGCACGATAAGATTTTGTCGCGAAGTTTCCCAGACATTGCTTAACTGAATGGCTTCCTTTGTCGATATCCATACAGTTTAATGGTACCTCCAGCTCTCCTCTAAAAATACCAACATACAAACAGGCTATATGGACGACATAGAGCATAGAAAGAGTACATGATAAATGTGGTCACAGTATATCTACTCAAAAAATAAACACACTGCAGCGTAGCTGAAACACCATTGAATGGGTGTTAAACACCAATCAATCAATTAATCAGAAAATAAATGTAAATGTTTCTTTGGGAGTACAACCATGGAAACATAATTTTTTTTTTCTTTCATACTTCACAAAGTACCAAATGCATGTGTTCATTATAATGTATAAAATGTGGAGTAAACACTTATCAATCAATCAATCAATCAATAAAAATGAGAAGGCTATAGATCACGACCAGGCAGGAGTCAAAATAAGTACTATTTTAAATGTTAAATTTGAAGATAATTTTTTTTCCAAATATTTTTGTAAATGTATGATAGACAGTGCTTAAGACCATGTTTATATTTGCCAACATTTGAACATGTTATTTCCTTGTATTTATGCCATTATTTGTTTTATCAGCAAGCTGGCAGGATATAATACCAATAAAGCATTGAGACTGTCTCCAACTCGAGCCACTATATGGCTATTTCCGCTTTGGAGATGCCTAGCGTTACTAATATTATAGACACAATAAATTGAACAGAGAGACAGATTTTCTGAAACCTTAGTAAACAGAATGATTTTATGGCTCTGTCAACTGTTGGAATAATACTGAATTCCCGAAATCGAGACTGAATTCTATCACAGTTATTGTCTGTTATTGTCACGTTTTATATTTAAGTGGAGTGTGTGTTTTTAGTGCAATCCCATATTGCCATAACTTGAGGTAGTTTTGAGGATGTTGTAATACATATACCTGAGCAGAAGGTATTTTATGGTCTCACAGAATTCATTTTCACAAAAAAATGATATCAATTTTTTTTTTTATCGTCACAAACTATGAGTATATACAGTTTTGACTAAAAATAATAGAAAAAAATATGGGTATTGATTGTTTTTGACATATTATAGGTGGTAAACCAGTTGTTGATAAAATTACAATAATATTTTGTTATTTGCATTACATGTATCGTGGAGTCTTCCGTGTTTCCAACTTTGTTTAGGGATGTTTCCTCCACCCTTTGGGCTGGCACATCGTCATTTGAGTGAAATCACCTAAAGTACAGCATTAAACCCCAAACTAACAAGCGTACAGTCTTTAAAGTCAGTGGTCCTATGAATATACTATTGGTGTCTTCTGCAGTGCCAGTGTTGTTCAAGGTGGTTTCCTCCCCCCTTTGGGCTAACCCTCCGTCGTATGAGTGAAATAACCTTAAGTAAGATGGGAAACCCCAATCAAACAAGCAGGCTATCTTCAAACTCACATTTCTATTCGTCCTCGGAACATAATTGTATAAAACTTTGACAAACTGTACAGTTACGATAAACCCAAAGAACATATGCTTGGTGGGCCACTGGATTTGTTCTGATGAATCAAATTTCTGTGTTTAGCAATATTTGACAATTTTTGTATTATAGTGTTTTACTTCATTTGTCAGAATGAATGGCTGTAATCAGTGATACCTCTGAATGTGGCTAGAAACACTTAGCAATTAGCAGAATGTTTTAGGTACGTACTTCACTGCGTAAAATAATGTTCAATCGTGTCTCCTTGCTTCTGCAGTTCATTAGCATCATTTTCAGAGAACACTGGTTGGTTGGAATACCCAGTCATCTCTTACCTCTCTCAGAATAACAAACTTTGTTGAATAATTGGATTTGGAAACAAGACACCTTCGACCGTTAGCTTCTTTGTGGGTGGGCGAAGAGAAATCCCAAAATTTGACAGTAATCTCAGCTGCCCAATCCATTGTCTAAAATTGCATGCAGTCAGTGCATTAACGCTAACTGATTTTCTTTATGTTTCACCAAGGGATATTCGTCTTGCATAACTAAATTGCAAAATTATATAGCGGTTACATCCTTTTATAACCACAGGAAGCTAAATACCTCTTATTCTCTTCTGGAAACCTGGGGTGTTAACACATTTTGGACACATACAACCTAAAAGTAATGAGACGACGGTTAAGTTAGTTGTTTTTTGGTGAAGGTTAGGGATACTCTTGTTAAGTTTAATAATATAGAAGCGTATTATTTTGTGTTGTAATTTTAGTTTAATAAGAGGATGTAAGTTTTTCATTTTGGGGAATTCCTATGGCATAGAAAAACAGTTTTTAAGTTACTAGAATATGTGATTTTCCATTTGATAGAAGGGTGCAAGCATTTCATCTTGGGAAAGTTGTAGATAAAATTGCAACGGCATAATCGCTGTTTTTTGCAATTACATGAAGCTGTGTTGATTTTGTTGATCATTCTTAACTTAATACTCAACAGTAAAGTTAATAAAGTTTATACAACTTCTGTCTGTTTAGTATACATTGATGTCAATCATGTCGATTGGTTATTTCATAATAAAAAATAGCATTTAGGAATACAAACACTGGAGTCTTATTAAAGATTGATAGAGGCTTAACCATGTCAAATTGAACATGTGTAATAAAGTTACTTATTGTGTATGTATAACTTTTGTACCCATTGAAAAAACTGTTTCACTTCAGAAGTAGTATAAATAAATTGATGTTATCTTATTAAGGTATAAGTTGTTACGTTATATTTACACCCAACAAAAAACACTTTAATTATGTAGCTCTGAAGGGGGGCAGAATTATGTGTAATAAAAACATTCAAGCCATCATAAACCATTGTGATATGAGCTTTTATCTGTAAAGTGCAATGGAAAGGAATTTTGCGAGCAGTTTAGGCCTGTTACCACTCTACCTCTGTGGCCAATGGGAAAGGTGATAAATCTGGTACTAAAATATTCCCCCCTCTATTATAACTAAAAATGTGTGTTTCTTATTAGGATGAATATAAAAGATCGTGTGTGGCCCACAAACCAGTCCAGGTATTTTTATGTACCAAACTTATCTGCCCGTAAAATCATACCCTGTTACCATGTAAATTAAACAATTTTCATACTTTGCCCGCCTTCTGGACTGGAATTAATTTGGGTGTAGTTGGGGAAAAGGTGTCTGCTTTCCAAGAAAAAAATGTTTTTAGGTCCATAGTGTATGTGGCTGCTTGGAAGTTGTGAGATGTACCTTGGAGTTTCAAAACTATTCACAATTTGACCCCCAAATTTATTCAATGTGATGAAACAATTTATTTGACCAGATGTATCCATTTTTGGTTAGGGCTTATAACAGCTATTACCTTTATACTTTTATAACTGTGGTTTGATTGACTTAAAGGTGACGTAGAGTATATAACTCATAACAAACATAAGTGAGAAAGGTACATTTTCACTTTCCTTGGCATTGACACGTTACTGAAAATAAAATGGGAAGTGAAAACAAGTAGAGTATCAAATATAACTCAAAACTGCCATAGCTGAAAACGCCTGTTTGTCCACTTTCTCTGCAATTAACACGAACACCTCTTTGATTGAAAAAATTAGCTTAAGTGGACAGGAAAACTGTAAAACAGTTCTTTCCACCACCATGTTAATTGTGTTTGAATTTTTTATTTATTTTTTTTCATTTTGTTTATTTGATAAAAAATGTTACTAATCTTTTTCTCCAACTCTCTACCAATTCCCTGCTTTGAATGGTCCGGTAAAACAGCATCTTATGGGGTTTGGCTTACAGATGTTTTCGATGTCATAAAAATGTGGTGACGGAATTGAGCCTTGGGGTGTTAGATAAACTGCCTTACCCTTTTTGTCGAGTAATTGAATTTCTGTTGGGGAATTAGTAAGAGGGCTTAAACCGACTCAAATGGGTGTGAAAACCCGATTGATTTTTGCTTGGTCTTGGAAGGGTCATATTAATAATTGACAAATGCTGTAGAGTGGAATTTCCGGACAACTCTTTAAGATCGCGATACAGATGTGCCTGTACGATTAGACAGCTCTATAAGATGGCTAGGGAGGAATTCTGATATATGTCATGGTTTCTTTGTCCGATTTATCTGCTACACCGAAATTGGAATCGCATTCTCGTTGTGTAGTCGTGCAGATCAAGGCACTTGCTGATGAATACAGCTCGGATTATAATCCCACCGAGCGAATTGGTGAGAAAGGGCATGCCAGTGATTGGAGCTCCACACATGACATTCTACATTCTTCCGTCAAAGAGCAAAAGTAGCATCTCGTTAGAGGTTTGGCTGACATGGAATTAACTGTCAGTCATGCTGTTCCACTCCTGCGAGACGACTGTCAAACCAACAGAGATCTCATCAGAAGTGAGCACAATTCCTCCGCCACGCTCAGTTGAACATATCACTAGCCATAGGAACTATTTACTTTGGCAACAAGTAGTTTTCTGCCTCAGCACGCCAAACAGTTATGAGCAACTAATTGCCGGAGTTTTTGTGCCAGGAAGAGTTACACAATTGTAGCTGACTGTGATTTTACCATGCTGAGATTTAAAAGACTTGAAAACCAGGTGGGTCAACATTCTTTGAATTTTTTTAAACAAAGTTTTTGGGTTGGATTTTTTGTTAAGGAAATGATTTTTAAAAGTTGATCTTGGTGTGTTATTTCCCATCATTTCTAAGAATCAGGGTTTATGATCTGCTTACTTTGAAAGCAATTTATTTTAATTAGTAAGCTGAGAAACACTTTAAACTAAGAAATGAGTTGTATGTAAACAAAGAGATAGTATCATTTCTCATGTTAATTTACATGCCTTTGTTCCAATTGTTCCAATTCTTGTTGACTCCTTAGTCAAGAAATGCATTTAAAGTTTTTTTTTTTGTTTTTTTTTTATATAATCAATCAGGTTGGAACACTTTCAAAGCAAGGAGTATACAAAGATACATTTTAAACATGTAATTCAGTTGTTATTGATAAAATAGATATTTTCAGAATCACTTTCTGGGGTTATGAGTAGTCAAAGATATACATTAGAAACATATGCTGTGCCATCGTACATTGGTAGACGTGTAATGTTTTAAGCAGAGCCAAAGATGATAAGCCATCCCATTCTTAAAGGTACCAGTGTAATTTGAGGAGTATTGATCAATGATTTAAGGGAGCCATAGGCGATATGTCTCTGCCCGCTAATCCCATACAGGACACATCGGTATTATCCTGCTATTATTGAATCAGATCTGGAAAGCAGTTACGCAGTTCTCGATTCCTATTGGGAAAATCTGATCCAAATGTTACAAATTTAATCAAGGTAACGAAGTTGAGTGAATGGTTGAAGACAGAGATTTCCGCCTGGTGATGTTTGATCGTGACATCGTCTTGAAAGGGTTTAAATGGCTATTTACATGTACAGGTACTATTGTGGAGTGGCTTACTGATGAAGCACTCAGTTTTTGTCAGTAATAACATTTCATAAATTAATGAAGTCCTCCTCAATACAGGTGGAGTACATATTCGTTTATAGATGTGTCCAAAATTATTTCCCAATTCAACCCCCCCCTCCCCGCCTCACAATTTTGCTTATATCCTGGAAAGGCTCCCCTATGAGCCCACAAGGGTCTTATTCGTTTTCTGTCACCATCAGTTTCTATCAAGTACACTTTTTTTGTGTAAGTGAAAAAACATTGAGTATATTGGCAAACTTAACCAAAGATTGCTAGAAGGGTATTTCATAAGAAGCAGCAGTCATACTGAATATTTCCATTAAATCTTGAATATTTTGTGCTCAAATTGTTTAATCAATCAACGAGCTGCTTAAACAAGAATTCTGCCAACTTCTAAAAACTCACAAACAACTTTAATGGTGAAATCTATCCCAGTATTCGCGTTAAGGTAGACTTGTACGCAATATCAGTTGGCCTTCTTTATTAGCCCTGCTGCTTTAAGAAGTAACTTTGTAATAACCGTTCCTTTGATGTTCAGAACTAACACTGTGTATAAGAGAGATAAATCTAGGTTTTCGTCTCTTGGGACATTCATGCCATATTGATATTCCTCAACTTCGCTATCGTTCATGTTATTCAATACGCTGCTGTTTGCACATATTTAATCTCAAACCAAAATCTATGTTGGATATCAGACTTGCCGTATGCCTAGTCACAAGTATTCCAAAATCTTTATTATTCCACCAAAACTTCTTTGCTTGTTCAAGTAGAATGGTTAAAAATATCATCTAAGTAACATTAAAAAAATGAATTTATGGCTGAAAAGTCTGAGCCTATATTTCTGTTCAGGATGGATCCAGTCACGTACATGGTCTTCAGTGTTCCGCTGATAATATTCCCTCGGACTGGTGTTGTTAAATCTATTGATTTATCCAAACAATCTGTTGCAATTAAAAACATTTCGAGTTGTGTATCCCAATTTATTTGAAGAACAATTAGTGGATGATTGATGCAAAAGATAACTATTGGCCTACAAGGGAGGAGGATTAGATTGATACATTATTAAAATGGTATTACGTAAATTTATATCCTCTCAGAGTTTAAACTCCTCCCCAGCAACCGACTTCA
>JAVFBZ010075617.1:0-26550 GCA_032466195.1 Katharina tunicata | reverse complement strand
TCCCAGGGTGTACGGGTTTTTATCCCCTGGCAAATTGACCAATCAAAACACAAGGAATTTGGTTGACGGATAATAAGCATAAATATCCGATGGCTCTGTATCCTGCGAGTCTGCGCTATAGGTCTATGATAAACACCATTAAACGCACTTGAAACTGTATTTGTAATGTTATAATCAGAATTTCAACAAAAGCATTGAGCGACGGAAAGAAATTAGAACTCGAGTATCCACTTAAACACAATAAATGTTGTCTGAATATGGAATTCGGTCAAATATAACGAATGGGGGTTTGGGCCGTATCACAAGTATGGACTGCGTGATCAGTCCCCCACGGTAAGCTGTTTACGTCATATAACTTTTGGTTGGTGACTGACCACTCCAAAAGCTGTATTACTTGACCTCAGCTTTGCTTCGGTCACTATAACTTTTGGTGGGTGACTGATACGCCATTAACTGCCATTTGGCCCTCACCCGGCCTAAGGAAAGGGGTCACTGTCAAAAGTCTTATGTGTGTAAATGTGTTAGGCCTATGTAATTTAAAGACATTCTAACTGAGTATTTGAACTATCTCATCCATGTTGGTTTGTTGAGTAGGACAATTTTGCTTTGTCCAGTCTGATTTACTCATCTGGTGTACAGAGTTGATAACATGGCAGGTTAACCCACATTGCAGACTTAGCCACATGGATTTGGATAGTCGGATGTTCCTTTATGACGCCAGGGGACGCTAGTGCAATATATTGAGACACTGGACTCTCCCTTAATAGAAACTAATGCGTCACAACAAACGCCACCTTAAGTCCGAGATTGGATATTAAGCAAAAATTTAAATCGAGTCCATCGTTTTTTACTGCGTAATGTCTGCTGGTCACACTTGTTGTTTCGCAATACTTCCGGTTAAGGGAGAGTCCAGGGTCTAAGTACTGCTTCATCCCCCCTGGCGCCCCTGGCGTCATATGTGGGTAAACGGGCTATATGCTACTAACTCCGTACACAATACAAGAAAATCAGCCTGGACGAATGCAATTTGCCCCACACAACAATCCGATTGTCAAATAACATAAGCAGAGCTAGTCGAGAAACGCGGTTAGAGTGTCTTCAAGTGACATAGCATAACACACTTACACACATAGACTTTTCCAGGCGATTCCCTTCCATATCAGTCCGCTACAGTTTTGTTAAAAAATAAGATTGATTTTTGAGTCGACGTGGCTTGACTTTGTCATCCATTATTACCGCTTCACAGTCGTAAACATGTACAGTGGATAGAAAATGACATTTTATAAGCGCATGGTAATAGACTATTCGTGTAACATCGATAATGAGGCGTAGGAAAAAAAAGCAATATATAGCAACAAACGTTATTGAGGTATATACATCTATGTCTAAGGGCTACACGTATATCTGCACTTTGCTAATGGAACGGTTGTGTTAACCGTTAACCTATCTCATGTGAGTGGAAATTATGATCATCCATAAGATCGAGTCCATCCTGCCTTCAATAAACTACAGTGGACAGTCGACAGTGTAACCTAGATTTTAAAAATAATTTTATCTTGTTATCGATTTTACCCTCAGTTGTTTAAGCGGCATTTGTCAATATATATTACATATACTTAGCAGAATACCCAGACGTTGAAAATCCATCAAAGTTATGTTTTTGTTACCGGTGTTATCAATTTTGCTTTAGTAAAGAATATCATCAGATGCATTTTAACAACGTCAAACCTGAACAAATCATGATTTGAACACGAACAGTTGAACAGTTTTCGCCATACCGGTACTTCGTTCTGACGTGTCATCAGAAAATAAGAGGAAATGGCTAAAAACAAATAATTTTTAACACTGCAGTAATAGAGCAACTAGAGTTTTACATTCTCTTGAAAGCGACAATCTGGATAATAAATTTCGCAATTCCATCCGGTAAAGCGATACGGTTAACTTTTTTAGGTGACCCTATCTCAAACATACTGCCATCTCATTCATGGCCGCTCTATGAAAAGTGAATAATAACCTGATTGGTTGTTTATCACATATCCCGTGATCCTGGACGTGTTAACCAATGCAGTTAGTTGAATTCCAGACAGTATATTGTCGTGCCTTACTAAGTTGTCAGTGGCTTACGTTAGCCGTTATTACAAGGAAGTGGATGTATAATTGGGTCGTTAAGATTCCTAACTTAAAGGTATCTTTAAGAAAATTAAAATGGTTGAAGTGTTGTGCGACATTCTCGGCCTCTATACTATGAGTTTGACACAGTCAGTCTCATGCTGCACCACGAATTGTCGAGACCACTCATTTTTTATTCTCGTTTATTTAAACCTGCATAACATTTTTTCAGTCTAAACCAGCATGTCTCTTTGATACAGTCTACTTTATATAACTTGTATCATAGTATGTAGAAATCGATCTTTGGGCGAACACAATCTGTACTCTAAATACTACTTAAATGTCTCCTCATCAAGTATCTACTTTTTGGTCGCGTTTGTTATCCATGTTTTGGTTTGCGCAATATTTTTGTTCTAAAATATTCTAAAATAGAAACAAAACAACGCATTCTTTCCGCGGTCGAGTCCTTGGTCCTAAGGTGTGGACCTAGTCCTAAGGTGTGGACTTGACCCGAAGGTGTGGACCTAGACCTAATGTGTGGACTTGATCCTAAGGTGTTGACTTGGCCACCTCGTTGTACGTCAAATAAAATTCATTATTGAGTGCACTTTGTGACTAAGTTTATAAGAAAAGGTAGTACCGGCGCTTTACGATTTTATATAATTTGTTCTGCCTTTTACTTTATCGACCCTGCGACAACTTATCTGCTCTGTTTAATTTTAAATCAGTTAATAATGCTGATTGTTTATTTTCCAATATTTGACGAACTGTCTCAAGTACAAATCATATTGTGGGAGGAAAAATGGGTAGAAGCCACAAAACCCACGACATTCCGCTGGTATCTGGCAGACCAACCCACATACAATCCGATCGAGTGTTTTAAACTCCTGAGCTCCGACATGAGGAGAATCTGTGGACCACAAGCGTAGACTCCATAGAAGAGTTCGCTCTAAACCACTCCTCCGCGGAGTAAACGTAGGCGATCCATTTACCAGCCCACTTTTTGACACAGTACTACGACGACAAGAAAGATGGCTTTGATTGGCTAATCGGTGCTGCTATTTTTCTCCATCTCGAGAAAGGTACGAGCCTATATAGCAGTTTGAATTTAATTTTATTGATTTATATTTATTAACATTTATTAGTGTATATAGATATATCAATATATCAATACCAAAAGAAATCAGCGAATCAAATTAACATTAATACATATACCAGAAGAACTGAATGTACGTTAATTGAGATCTTTAATAATCAATCCAATGCAAACTGTGTATGATTAAAAAATGGGACTACCTCAGTTATACATATATTCATAAATTAAATATAAAACTAGATTTTGACTTAACCGAAATAGGCTAATTTGTTTAATTAGGTGTATAATTAAAACAAGTATTAATTTATGCTAATTATCATTTCTGAAGTATGATGTGTGTATAATGTATAGATAAAATCACTCTTGCATAATGTGTGTCGCTCAGGCCATGCAGGTAACTAAGGTGAAAGTATGCACACGTTCACCATTTCAAGTGTATATGAAATTATATCAGTACAGTAGAACCCATATATAGGCTACCCCCCGTAAAGAGAGGTAATACATTAGAGCAGTTCACATGGTATACAGGTTTGAAACAAGCCTGTTGTAATGTTGCCAAACAATACATGTATTATTTGTTTGATTGAGGTTTAACGCCGTACTCGAGGTTATTTCACTTATATGACAGCGTGTCAGCCCAATAGGTGAAGGAAACCACCGTTAACGACGCTAGCAACCTGCAATACAGGACAAAACCTTAAAATAACATTAAAAGAACAGGACACCACAACAAATCGTCATCCTGCGCCCCATACATAGATCAGAGAGCACCAGTGCTCAGGGGGTATTATAGAATAACAGAAACTCTGAATAAGTCAGTCAATCTATACCAACACGTCCGCCTTGTTCGGGGTTTCCCATGTTATATGTGAAAGTGATCCATGGAACTGGACATTTTGGCTTCCGTATACATATGGTATATTGACAACGACGTTAACAACTTGAAGGCAATGATTAGGTATAGGCCTCATCACATAATACAAACATGCACAACAAAAGAAGCGTGTTTTGGGAAAATTAGTATATTCTGAGCAAATGATCACTAGCTAGAGTGGTCTACCAAAGGTCACATAATTCTAGATGTATTGTCAACAACAACAAACAAAACGCAAGTGTGGATGTTACAGCATTTTTGTTAACTCACACACCATTTAGCCGCGGCGAACGGCCTTATATGTAACGAGTCAACGTTTTGATTCTTGTCAGAGGCGGGGCTAATAACTGTTGACTTTGTGTAACGTCGGTACATCAAAGCGTGGCCCAGGTGTGACAGATAATAGATATATCCCCATTATGATATTCTGCCAGAACCATCATTTTCAGTATTTTTGTCATTATTAAAAGATTCACTTAACCTACAAAGCTAGGGATGTATTTAACCGAAAACTTAATTCTAACTTGTATATGTTGTGAAAAATATCTATAGCTCATGTGATTCTGTGATAACACAAAATACGTAATTTTTGAGCGCGTATTGTGTCTAAATAATTGATGGAATGTTTAAGCTTGATTTACCATCACATCAAACATCGATGTCTTATTTTAGACGAATAATACAGGCAATGGGATGGCTTAAGAATAAGAAAACAACTGATTCTAGATAAATTTTCTTAGGCAAATTGCCTTACATTTCCTAAAATAGAGTACAATGGAGACTGTGGTTACTGTGGATATTATATCGAGATATCAGGTTTCTCATTAGTTTTGTGCCGTACTGAAGATTATTTCAAGGCTGAGCAATAACTTAAGTACAAGTTGTCCTGTAAAGTCCTTAGAAAATATTACGTTTGCATGAATTCTTGGAAAGCAATTCCGATGGGCGGAATATAACTGATGTAGCTACGAGGTGGACCGCAGAATAGACGACAACTTGGCACAATTATAGAACAACTACATAAGCTTTATATAAGAATAAATTCACACATTTGTTTCATCTGTTTAGAAATATGGCACGAACTACAATTGAAGAGATCAACAAATAGATTAACCTTCAGAACATTAAATATAAATAAAACTCAAGTATATAATTTGCCTTTCTACACGCATCCTTCTCAGTGTTCATTACTTATTGTTGAAATTCTATCGGACTGAGTTATCCAAGAACTTTACCTGACGTTAAAACATAAATTAAGAAATAGAGCCTGCACAAGCATATTATAGTTCACGTTCACGCATCCAAGCGTGTATAATTCCACTTCCACATCCAGAATGATTGAAATTTGATTCCACTGAGCTATCCAAACATTCCAGAAAATATATAACACAGTTTGAAACCACCACGTGGTTTTCAAGTCGCAATGTTTATTTCTCAAATACACTCGCACGTGTGCTCAGCGCGGTCGTCGAAATCCCGAAATGTAAACAGCTTGATGGGACGTCAATCTTTTCTTTAAATATGATGGGATGTCAATATTATTCCAGCAATATTTTGGGCCCGGCGATTTTAAAATGGGTCCTTTGTATTTGCAATTGTGGTTCCACCCAACATAATCCACAATAAAACACGTTTAAATCAAACTCCTATTGTTTCTACTAATAAAATTCAAATAATATTAAGAGTATGATCTAAACCATAACGAGGCCCCCTGGTTGTTCGATATGAGGCCCAGAGGCCCCTGGTAAATTCGTTGGGGGTGGTGTTTGGTTATTAGGTGTTGTAGACGAGTACCACGTTGGCTTGTCACCATTTAACACCGCTTTCACCCCTACGTCACTTCGATATGTTTGTAAGGTGGCAGGGTCTATGATGGCGTTGTTTTCCGATAGGGTATCATCGTCTCTTTGCTCCGAGTCCAAACTGTCCTCGTCATGGGTAATATTTAAGTTCTCTCGCCTAGCACCAAGACGATCGTCTCGGGGATTGTCACCGGCGTTTGTTCTCACGTTTCCCTGGCTAGGCAGATGTTTGGTCTTACCGGACAGATCTGTTTCCCCTGCTGACCCGTGTGTATTTATTGAAGATGAGCTCTTCTTGCGTTCGATCCGTTTTTTGTCGGCTTTCCATTCTTTGTATGCTATTTGAAATGCCCGGGACAACACAAGAGCCATCGCCCGGGCTTTCTCCAAAGAGCTGCACAGTACAACATGACATTTTATTTTGCTATTTTCGGTACACTTAGATATCCATGAAAAGATTTTAGCATTAATGTCACTGTCAGCGTTGCAATATGAAATATCTTCTATAGGAAACTTGATACCCGAATCATCCTTTTTCTCTAAATCCCTTACACACAAGCCTGCGGGACTGACTGTGACAGATACTCGCCTCATTTCGCTTTCGTCTTGAGCATTGTCCCATATCCTTTGAACAGGGGCTCTCGTACACCCTTTACCGTTCGCTACAAAAGTTTCAGTGCTGCCGATATAACGTACATAGAACACTGGAGAATCCGGAGTAATGTTAACACTGGATTTTTTCCGCGCAAACATTCTGCCGATACGTTCCTATCTTGCGAGTCCCCGAAATAAAAAAAAACGTTCTTCGGTAATGAAAAGGAGAAACGGGCTAGCTAGCTTACCGGGTTTTTTATGTTAACAATGAGGCCTGTGGCAGACATAGGGGTCGGATTGATCGTAGTTTTTTTTCTCTCACTTGCCAAGTCACCTCGCTGCACCGGGAGCCGAGACACAAACGGCTTTAAACACATTTACTTAAACAAACGATCGTGCTTGTTCAATCCGTCTCCAGTGAGCCCCGTCCTTTGCCAATGTCCAGGTGTAGTTTTCCTCGGATGAAATCTACATCGATGTCAGTTTCACAAATGGCAATCTAGTGATATTTAACCCCTTGCTGAAATGGATAACTGAATAGATCTTTAAGTGGCCATGGGTACTAGGGCAATCACATATATAGACTCTGACATGGTCGATGTAAACCAAACACTGGCACTGCGCCTCTCCTTAATTCCCTCTACCTCCGCGAACGTGAAGTGGCTTGTCTTTTTCACTCGCCAAGTGACTGACGGCTTGCAGAGCTTTACTGAGATCGATTAGGTCACGTGACACAGGTAACTGAAATTTATTCAGGGTACATAGTATATAACATTCTGCAGTCCGTTCAACAAAGGGAGGTTTTTTGATGTATTGAGAAATGTATGCAGAAAAAAACCGGCTGAACAAAACACACGGTAACATACATGTGTTTACACTATTGGGTATGTGTCAATTGTTTCCGTCGCTTGCATGTTACCCTCTGTTCTACATAAATTACATGTTTGTTTCTTGGTACATGTAGTTTAAAACGTTATAATACAATTGCTGCAATTGATATAGTGCTCTTTGATTGATTGATTGATTGACTGATTGACTGAATGGGTGACACACAGACACCCCGCTATTTCACCTACATGACGGGGGTGTATTTGAACACCGTCACTTAAACAACTAAAAAAAATACGTGTTTGCATGTCTTGTTTGCATGTCTTTGGACAAAAGGTTCCTCACGTACAAAGCATAAAAACATGAATGTATATACTCGAAAATTTCGAGCTCAGCGAGAAGGTCACTCTATCATAGGTTTGTGTGCTTGATTGTTGTTCTACGCTGTGCTCTTTGTTTGGGCCTCTTTTGAATGACAGAAGTTCAAGTTAAAAAAACTTATACCGAACAGACTACACCAGGAGCCCATCAATACATCCTTGGCAATATAAGACAATGTCAAACATATCGATCATTGATTTATTATTGGTGAAAGATACGGTTACAATTGGTTGGTTGGCTTTTTGTCTGTCAGTTTGTCCATTCCTTCGTTCGCTTCTCGATTTATTCATCCATGACAGAATATGTATAAATATCTCTGCATGACATATGTCTACTTTAACCTCTTGAATCTATAGCTTCGATG
The DNA here is from genome assembly GCA_032466195.1 of Katharina tunicata. Lineage (NCBI taxonomy): Eukaryota > Metazoa > Mollusca > Polyplacophora > Chitonida > Mopaliidae > Katharina > Katharina tunicata. The sequence continues at coordinate 18,502 of JAVFBZ010075617.1, read as the reverse complement.
CACTCGAGTGAACGATAAAAGTGAAAGTGAGATATATGCACGGCTTTAAATGTCAAAGTGTGTATGTCTTCACAATTTATGTCAACTTTGATGATAGTCCATTAAACAAATGGTGGCTGACACTAAACGTGGTACGACTATGGCAGTAAGATTTACTCTCATGGTACGACGAAAAGTATCGCACGATAAAATTGGTATTTTTTCACGCTTTAATGGCCATCGATAATTGGCCCCTTAAATGAAGGATGTGTAAATGAATCGTACAATGCAATGGCTAAAAATGTATGGTGGTCGATTACTACCAACGTCTTTTAACTGTTGGTGATTTAGTTTGTCTGATTTAATCGAGATCGATGGTGCTAGGTGAGTTCGGTTCGGGAACTCAGTAAGCCAAAAATATATACATTATGATGCTACATAATGCTCAGTGCGAAGAAGCCGAAGTAGAAATCGGTTAATCACATTGACGACATTAAAATGCATCACCATGCAATAAATGTTTAGTTTTTATTTATTTGATTGGTGTTCCTTGCCGTATTGGCCCTTCTCAAATTTAATTATATAGTGTAAAGTCAACATTCGGGAAGAAACCTCGCAGAAACCATTCTACGATCTCCACAGCCGTCGGGAAGCTTTTCGCAAGAAATGTTTATCAAATTCGATGATATAAATGGCCAGATAAGACTGTTAGTCACTAATAATACAATATAAGAATCAAATACAATATAGAAATCATAAGAACAGACAATATATATGAATCCAAACAATTGATAAGGTTTGCGTCATCAGCATGTAAAGTACATTGGGGAAAAGTCAAAAGTCATTTGTCCAGTAATCTGGTGTACAACTCATAGAAATGTTACTGCAAAAAGACAATTGAACAAGATTTCTGGAACATGCTTGAAACGTTTTTACCAATACCAAGAATTTTCCATCCATACGGAAGTTACTTATATACCTAAAGCCGCCAGGGCGATTCGAACCTATAACGGGTACCCCACCCCCCTTAAGACTGTTTAGGACAAGTAAAGCTTATCACCGGTTGTCGTCTGAGATTAAGTCTTAATGAAGCAGTTGTTTTGTTAAAGATTAAATGCATATGAAGCCTCTTTTCGTTTCAGACAATGGAACAAGAGGGGATTGAGGTTCGGCATCATTAATAACCCCTTAACAACCATATCAACGAGTACTATTGCTTGTTTCCATTGCACTTGACAGCGTGACGGTTCATCTACGATTGAAAAATACAAATTGTCGTGGTAGCTTTTGACAGTAGACAAAATGATAAACCGGGTAAATTTTCCCAGCTACATATATTTTTTTAATTTTTCATGTAGACGTATGCCCCCAGTTCGTAGATAACAAACACTACGTGCCCCTTTCGTGAAGGGCAAAAACTGTGCCTTATATGATATAACATCATAGACTGACCCTGTAATCGTTCATAGTAGCCTGACGCTCATGTTTTATCGATGATATGACAGTTGCAATTAAACACAAATTGAGATTATATATATAGTGCCCGTGATTATCGTCTTGGGATATTACCTGGGGTGTATAATAGTTCTTATAAACGCTTTTAGCAATCTGTTTTAGGTTTAATTGGTTGTATACTGAAATTAACATTTTATCACGTTCCCATGACGAATCAAACGACTACCGTCTTAGATGATAACTTGACAGTGTTATACTATTTAAAGTAAGATGGTTTGATCAGAGACTATATATTGACGAGACTGGTCAATTCGCCAGCGCCATGTTGAAAATGAACAGTGGCGCCATCTAGTAGGTGGTGCTGATTTGCTGTCCGACAGAGCGTGATATCTAGAAGCAATTCTGACTCACATCGGTTATCTCCCTTAGCGACATTTTGAAAGATTGGCATCGACAACCTACGGACAGGGGGCGCCACGGTCCATTTAAACAACATTGCGGCATAGGACGACCAGTCTCGTCAATCTATGGACTCTGGTTTGATTGGAGTTTCGCGCATGCAGCACTGGAGTAAACTTCCGATCTTTCTCGGCTGAAAAACTCGTGACAAAATTACAACGGCTAAAATCTTGAAATAAATTGGTAAGATACAAGCTTAAATACTGGGTATATTGTGATCATTATATTATGATTAAGTTCGCGCACTTGAGTGTGGGTATACTTACAATTATCACATACATAGGCTTATTTGTAATAAAATTTAAATTAAAACTAGCGAAACGTGATATGCCTGAAATTCTGGGACCGGGTGCCTCAAAGCATGTTAAAGGGTAAGGAAACGAAAAAAACAAAGTCATATTTAAATTGCAGACCCTACCAAGTTGTTAACAAAATTGCTATTACATTTTTTGTACGATAAGTCGTTTTTCACTGAAAGAAACTTCAACTAAACTACTCATTCTAGTTCAACTTCGCCTATCTCCGGTACCGTCCGTCACCTCCGATTATCGGCTTTAGTGTAATGAGAGACCTTTTTTTTTTTTATCCCATTAGCGGTATATTTACCGCTGCAGACAATACTTGTATCGCATGTAGATAAACGTATCTTATAGGACATCAAGTGCATCCCGCGCCAATAAAAATCGACATAGAGCAGGTAACGGCAAAAACAAAAAAAAAACAAAAAAAACTATTTAGCACAGCATTAGGTCTAAATGACCAATGCAACAAGAGAATCAAGAATTACGTGAATGAGTTTAAATTTTTTTCATAGGTCGATTAATCAGGTCAGCAGCCTCGCTATGACGTTCACAGCTGTATTCAAAATACCTTGTCATTACATACAAGGTCCGTCACCGAAGTGAATCAATGGACCGTTTTATACAAATGCTGAACTACTGTATGTAAGTAAAATGTATGGTGGACTTTTCGTGCTACATTTGTTGTAGCGATCGTATCACTGACGTAAATGTATTTTCAAATGTGATGATCAGATATGTACATTTGTACAGGATCTGTTTTGCCACGGTGATTTTTTTTTTATTAATTATATAGTGTTATTTTTATCTGCAGGGATACATAGCCTGAAGTCCTGCTCTGACTAAAACCAATGCCGGGCCTCTTGGGGTTTTGAGAACAAAAGGGTTTTAGCTTATTTTGGCGAGGAATGCAAATCCAAAACACATTTAGTTTAGAAATAGAGGACTACAAATATCAGAAACTGGGGACGTAACTGGGGTTATTTACATACAAAAGTTCCCCAAAACTTAAATTATTAGATCACGTATACACTTGTTCATGTCAGGACTGCATATGTATTTTCTAATTCCTGTGAGATTATTATAGCTCGTTTGATAAGTTGTCATTACCTTGTATGCACGTATCAGTCAAAGCCATTGTCTGTCAGTTCAATGCAAATGTTAATTACAGTTGTACAAGATAATATAAAAAGCTAAGTGTGAGACTTTTAAATTACAGCATATATAGAAGGGCCCCCAGCCTAAGACGTCCTGAAGATATGACGTCACTGACGCAGCTAAAAAATGTGAAGTAACTTCAAGCAAAGCTCTGTTGGAAAGATAACGTTCCCCAAGGCTCAGTATATGACAGCATGAATTTATATAAGCTCGAAACACACAGCTTTTGGCCAGAGGGTTTGTGACGATTTGAATGCGCCAATCAAAGAAAACAAACAAACAAATCTTATATAGCCAGAGGGCCTATTTCTGTATGACAAGAAAAAATGTAGATTAAAACAAACAAAATAGTTCGACATTTCCTGCACAACAACAGCAAAATTTGCTTATTAGGCCTATCGTAAGATTAAGTTCAGGTGATTAAGTGTCCGTTTGGTGAATATTGGTGACAAACCATTCATTTGTACGGTTATTAGAGCTTGAAAACGGGGTCATTATTGTCATTTCGTATACATTTTCTTCTTCCAGGGCATTTGTAAAATGTATGAGTATGACTACATTTGTTTGTAAAATGTATGTTTCTATTCATTTGTGAAATATAATTGTTTTACTGAAAAGAGTCGACCATAGGTATATAAGGAAATTTAGTTTTCCGGCGGCTGCGGCGATCGCGGGATATTTTTTTTACAAGGTTTCTTCCCAGTTTTCTGCCATATGCTGTCGTAAAAAAAGTGAAATACACTTGAGCATACGAAGTTAAACACAAAATCAAATGAATATATATTTTTTATAAATCCAAAGAATATATATACGGATAAATCTCTTAAAAATATAGAAAAGGATACATGAATGGTTAGGTCTTTAACAATCAAAAGAGTGTGTGTAGTAAATGTTGTTTGCGTGCATGTCGTAATTGTTTGTTTATCGTTAATGTCCTTTGTGTGTCGTATACGTTGTTTGTTTGTCGCAAATGTTGTTTGTGTATCGCAAATGGTGTTTGTATGTCGCAAATGGTGTTTATATGTCGCAAATTTATCTTGCTTGTATGTCGTACAGCTTATTTATGTGTCGAAAATGGATTTCATATGCCGTAAACATTTCTTGTTTTAATGGCTTGAGTGTTTTTTTTATTATTATTAGAACTGTGTTGTAGTTCGGGAGTGTTAGTTTTGTCCCTGTGCCACGGATTGGTTGATTATAGGCTGATTGATTGGTTGATTGATTGGTTGATTTATTGATTGGTTGATTGATTGATTGGTTGATTGATTGACTGATTGAATGATAGCTTGATCAATACAAAATTGAGCATACAAAGTAGGGCCTATATATAGCCTCGCCGTCATCGACATGAAAATTGGAGCCGCGCCACAGCTCGAACAGCACCAGGACGAATAAAGCCTGATTTGCCCGACTCAGAGTGGAACATGAACCATAAAGGAAAAGAGGTACATCCAGATAGGGGCCTGTGTGCAATATACATTAACAGGACTGAATAAATCAACACCGAGCATCGACCCATTAACCAAGGACAATTATTTTATTCTGACATGGAGTATACATAAACACGACATAGAAATTGAGTGAACAGCGATCCGACATTTAGGAATAATTATATTATTCCGATAAAGCCCGACTTCCAATCCACGCGACACGAAACGGCAATTACGATGTGTTAATTAAATGGTATACTTGGTATTGGTGTATATATGGTTACGTCATTATGGGTTCATTAGGGATTCTCAATCTCCATTTGTATCTAACAGCAAGCACGAGTTCCATTAATTCAGGCAATGACATTGATAAAGTCACACAAACTAGCTTTATATAGAGGTGTTAATACCTGTGACGCCATAAACAAATTACTTACATAATATCGAACAGGTGCAGCTGTACCAGAAGGAAAAGTCTTGTAATATAGCACTGTCAAAACAAGACTCATATATGTAAAATATGTAAGGTAACGTTGTAACATGGTATTTCAATTGCTATTCCGGTTGAAATCCTTCCCATCGTTTGTCTGTATTTCAACTGGATTAAAACTATTAGTCCCAGTTAGAAATGGCTCTTACTTAAGAATTGAGATAAAGTAAGCCCGGAAAACTATTTTGAGTTGAGTTGAGACTGTATATTCTATGTAAAGTACTTTAACTCAAGAAGAAACCTTTTTACTGGAAACATTACTTAGATGGATTTTCAACTTCTAGGTATGTTCTATAGGTATATTCTAGGTGTATCTAGGTATATTGAATATAAAAACATGACGACTGAGATGGATTTTCAACTTCTTATTCATTCATATCTTTATCTCAGAAGTTGAAAAATCCATCTCAGTCGTCATGTTTTTGTAATTTACCCAGCTTCTAAATGCCACTCAAACAAGATATATTGAATATACCTAGAAGTTGAAAATCCATCTTAGTCATGTTTCTGTTATGTTCCCATGCAGCTTCTTAGTGCCGCTTAAACCAGATATTTCACTGGAGTATAGAGGTAGAACAGCTCCAACAGAAAATATTTCTACCTGGATAGAAATGATATATCAGCTTCCCACTTTCCATTCACTCGGATGCCATCGAATGTATTGCGCACATCATGTGATGACAGTGAAATAACGAGAAATCACGCGAGGTTTGGCCGATTGACTTTCCATTATCTGTCGTTTATGTTACCTATTTTCTTGTTTAATAAGCTAATGTTTGTAACCGAAACGTTGCAATTTTACTAAATAAAGAAGTTGTCACCATAAATGTACTGTTCATTATTGCCTCTTATATTAATAGGTGGTGCTTAATGTTTATTATTCCATATAAAACAGTGTCTTTTAATAATTAATACTCCACCAGTTTGCTCCATGCATGTATATGATTCTGCGCATTTTAACAGGCTTATTTTACCAACATTATATACGCCACAGATTTTGTTAATTACAAGAACAGCATTGTAAAATTCAGCGAAATGCTTTTGTTTGCCTTGTTGGTTGTTGCCTTTAAACTGCCAATTCAAAGGACACCCGGTTTGTTAGATTATATTCAGGCTGCCATGAATTGCGTAGAAGAAACTGTAGTGTATTTGCATAGTTTGGTTATTCCCCTTTAGTTGTGCACTCTTCAACGCTTTTTATTCATCTGATCGTAAGTTTCTCACAGTTTATATTTATGTTGAGTTTGCCGTTTTCTGAATTTCCATAACATTGAGCACGGCGTAATATACCAAACAAGCGAACATGCCGACACATCCAGAGCCGCGCCCAGGCTTAGTTGGTTGAGTTTTGGGGTGCTGTTTCTTCTTCATTGTACCCGGAATAGGTTCGATTCTCCCTGTGGACCTTAGATATATAAAGGGAGTTTTCCTCTGGCTGCGGTGATCGCGCGGTGATTTTTATGAGGGTTTTTTTTTCTCGGTTTTCCACCACACACATGCAACGCAAAAGTCGTCATATGCGTGAATTTATGCTTGAGTTCGACTACAGACTAAAAATAGGCCTAAATAAATAAAATAACATGTCAGCATATAGACCAGACGACGAATCGGATCAAAGACAAATAAGATTGGCTCTGTAGACAATTAACATTGAGGAACATTCCGTTGCTGTCACTGGACAGAATGTTCTTGGGTGCATGTACTATCTGCGGGAGAGAAAGACAAAATGACAAAAACATCTGAAATCAAACTAGCCATGTGTGATAACCATGGTCGGGTTGACTTCGGCACGCAGAAAATGAATATCATTATATATCTTACTACAGAGAATAAAATACAAAGAGCTCGTTCAACTGGATATATTGTTTTAAAAATATGTTATACCAGCACTGGTTGGTTGATCTAACGACTTTAGAGGGATGAGACGGAAGAATTGACTATAACCCAGATTCATTGAAAATGAAAATCAGGGGAAATAACTCTAGTCGCCATTCGGAACCCCTCGGGAAAGGGTTTTAGATGCCGAATTTTGTTTCGCCGCTAAGTCCTTATTGGTTCTAAAATTATTAACCACGGGTACATACACTATCAAAAGTACAATCACGTATAAGACTTTCAGCAATATTTAGGTTCAATAACATTTTATATTTAAACGGTTTCATTCCAGACTAGATATAGGCCTACCCTAATTCTTCAACCTTTTCACCCCTTGAGATTTTTGCAACAATAAGACTTTCAGTCAGTCTGACTTGTTAAAGTTCAGGCAGAGAGGCTTAATAATAAGTTATACAGTAGGCTATAATAATAAATGTATTATTTATAATTGGATTACGCTGTTTCCCAAATGTGCATGTGGTCTACTTTCATGTTACCTATTCGACTAAACACACTCAGAGGGGGTGAAACGGTTGATGAATCAGGGTATGTATATGTACCAACCGGGGTAAACCTCCGGTGCATGGTGGTATGTATATGTACCAACCGGGGTAAACTTCCAGTGCATGGTGACTTGTTATGAAGACAAGATTGTATTTATCTAGATTGGTATATGTGCGTGATGTGGCGACACTTGCTTACTTAATTCAATAGCATGTATTATCATTAATGTAGAAGTACAACGGATTCTGCAAATAATCAACGTGAAAACACCTTGCCTAATTGGTATTCATTGTTGAAGGATATTTCACTCATATTTCGGAGGTGCACTTCACCATTGAACAGCAAAATTAAGACAACCGTTAAAGTTTTAGTCCTCTATGCTCAGTTCAAGAATAGTTCAAATTATTTTTCTCCAGTTCTATTGACAACATGAATATAATGAAAATATACTGCCCTTATAGTCAGAGATTGTTAGAACAGTTGTTTGTTTATTTGTCGGCATTCTAGCCAGTATATTGTTACTTGAGATTGAGTCGGGTATCTGCCTGGGTATCAGTATAATGTTATTGAGTCGGGTGTCATGCTGGGTGTCTGTATAATGTAATTGAGTCATGTATCTGGCTGGGTGTCTGTATAATGTTATTGAGTCGGGTGTCATGCTGGGTGTCTGTATAATGTGATTGAGACGGGTGTCATGCTGGGTGTCTGTATGATGTGATTGAGGCAGGTATCTGGCTGGGTGTATGTTTAATGTTATTAAGTCGGGTGTCATGCTGGGTGTCTGTATAATGTGATTGAGTCGGGTGTCATGCTGGGTGTCACGTGTCAGTATAATGTGATTTAGTCAAGTATCTGGCTGGGCGTCAGTATAATGTGATTCAGTCGGGTGTCTGGCTGGGTGTCAGGATAATGTTATTGAGTCTGGTATCTGACTGGGTGTCAGTATAATGTGATTGAGTCTGGTATCTGGCTGGATGTCAGGATAATGTTATTGAGTGTGGAATCTGGCTGGGTGTCAGGATAATGTGATTGAGTCTGGTATCTGACTGGATGTCAGGATAATGTTATTGAGACGGGTATCTGGTTGGGTGTCAGGATAATGTGATTGAGTCTGGTAGCTGGCTGGGTGTCAGGATAATGTGATTGGGTTTGGTATCTGGCTGGGTGTCAGGATAATGTGATTTAGTCAGGTATCTGACTGGGTGCCAGTATAATGTGATTGAGTCAGGTATCTCGCTGGGTGTCAGAATACTGTGATTGAGTCTGGTATCTGGCTGGGTGTCAGGATAATGTTATTTAGTCTGGTGTCTGGCTGGATGTCAGTATAATGTGATTGAGTCTGGTATCTGGCTGGGTGTCAGTATACTGTGATTGAGTCTGGTATCTGGCTGGGTGTCAGGATAATGTTATTTAGTCTGGTATTTGGCTGGATGTCAGTATAATGTGATTGAGGCTGGCATTTGGCTGGGTGTCAGTATAATATGATTGAGACTGGTATTTGGCTGGATGTCAGTATAATGTGATTGAGTCTGGTATCTGGCTGGATGTCAGGATAATGTGATTGAGTCAGGTATCTGACTGGGTGTCAGTATAATGTGATTGAGTCGGGTGTCTGGCTGGGTGTCTGTTTAATGTGATTGAGCCTGGTATCTGGCTGGGTGTCTGTATAATGTGATTGAGTCGGGTGTCTGGTTTGGTGTCTGTATAATGTGATTGAGTCGGGTATCTGTCTGGGTGTCAGTATAATGTGATTGAGTCTGGTATCTGGTTGGGTGTCTGTATAATGTGATTGAGTTGGGTGTCTGGCTGGGTGTCAGGATAATGTGATTGAGTCGGGTATCTGGCTGGGTGTCAGTATAATGTGATTGAGTCGGGTATCTGGCTGGGTGTCAGTATAATGTGATTAAGTCTGGTATCTGACCGGGTGTCAGGATAATGTGATTGAGTCGGTTATCTGGCTGGATGTCAGGATAATATTATTGAGTCTGGTATCTGGCTGGGTGTCAGGATAATGTGATTGAGTCTGGTATCTGGCTGAATGTCAGGATAATGTTATTGAGCCTGGTATCTGGTTGGGTGTCTGTATAATGTGATTGAGTCTGGTATCTGGCTGGGTGTCTGTATAATGTGATTGAGTCGGGTATCTGGCTGGGTGTCAGTATACTGTGATTGAGTCTGGTATCTGGCTGGATGTCAGTATAATGTGATTGAGTCTGGTATGTGGCTGGATGTCAGGATAATGTGATTGAGTCAGGTATCTGGCTGGATGTCAGGATAATGTTATTGAGTCTGGTATCTGTATAATGTGATTGAGTCTGGTATTTGGCTGGGTGTCAGTATACTGTGATTGAGTCTGGTATCTGGCTGGATGTCAGTATAATGTGATTGAGTCTGGTATCTGGCTGGATGTCAGGATAATGTGATTGAGTCAGGTATCTGTCTGAGTGTCAGTATAATGTGATCGAGTCGGGTGTCTGGCTGGGTGTCAGGATAATGTGATTGAGTCTGGTATCTGGCTGGGTGTCAGGATAATGTGATTGAGTCGGATATCTGGCTGGATATCAGGATAATGTTATTGAGTCTGGTATCTGGCTGGGTGTCTGTATAATGTGAATGCGTCTGGTATCTGGTTGGGTGTCAGGATGTGATTGAGTCGGGTATCTGACTGGATATCGGTATAATGTGATTTAGTCAGGTATCTGACCGGGTGTCAGGATAATGTGATTGAGTCTGGTATCTGGCTGGATGTCAGGGTAATGTTATTGAGTCTGGTATCTGGCTGGGTGTCTGTATAATGTGATTGAGTCTGGTATCTGGCTGGATGTCAGGATAATGTTATTGGGTCTGGTATCTGGCTGGATATCGGTATAATGTGATTTAGTCAGGTATCTGACCGGGTGTCAGGATAATGTGATTGGGTTGGGTATCTGATTGTACATCAGTATATTAAGACTGGGTGGGGGGTTTGGGCCTGGTCTAGATAGCAATATTCTAGCAGCCCAGTGCTTTGGTGACTAAGTGAAGACAGAAGTTACCTAACGTAATGTTAAACACTCAACAAACAGTATTATATTTGTATTTGTCGTTGATTTGGCCAACATAGGCCAAATATATTACAGCTGTACCAGTTTAACTACAAGGAGTGGACATATACTAGTCTACTACCATAGACTTCTGATACTACCAAGGACGTATATAGAATATAAGTCAATATAAGTCCTTGGTACTACTCAGTACCCAGGGGATGGGTCCAAGGTGGCCCACTAGAACTTTACAACCTAGATAAAATATTAACAAAAAATTAAACTTAACCAGAATTTTCACATGAGGTATAAATCTGGTCTTTACCACTTATATCAGAAAAAAGAAGAAACGAACAAAATTCAGGGGTAACTCAACATATATTCTCTTTGACCAGTTTTCGGGCCATGCATATGACTTGTGCGTGCATTTTATTTTTCACGTGGCCACAACTAGTTTTGTAACACTGATATAACTACATGATTTATAACTACTTTTAACACATAAACCTTCTATTTTAACCATTGTATATGGACATTATTGGTCTGAAATAAAACATTCTATTCTATCTAAAAAAGATAAGACTTAAGTGTAGCCTACTGCAAGAAAAATATCGTCAATGTACACGGTTCGAAAGGCACCACCCGCTGGACCCTTGGGTGTGGCTGCCTAAACCAGGTATACAAAAGGAGTGACCGCAAATTAATCCACATATCATCCACGAATATGGTGCAAAAGACCAAGAAAAGTCGGAAGGCCATACAGTGCAATACACGATGGCGAACCCGTGAATGTGTGCACGACTTTTCTGCCTGGCCTATGAAGAGAATTGCATTAACTCGGTTTATTACATAAGCTGTCTGTTTACGCGATAAAAATAGCAGACCACGCCCACATTCTCGGCTAGTCTCTACGTCATGGCGATTTAGGTAAACACGCTACTCGCATGATGAACTGTGTTATACACCACATCATTGGAATCTGGGATATCTCGAAAAGGGTGTGAAGGATGGTTTATCGCCAGTCACAAATAGTAGGTCAATATTGTGTGTGCACTTCTCTTCTTTTCTGCGAATGCCTTTGTTTGTTCAACTGTACATTGATTCACAAACTAGTGTTATTTCACACCAACTTTGATATCTGTGAGATTTTCTATACATACTCCGAAAATAAATTGCAAACAAATCGAACATATCCCCACTTCAATGTGGACTCGTCCGAAACTAAAATGGTATCACCCCCAAGTGAAACTGGGTCTAAGGCGTGAGTTTGTACAACTAAAACTTTGGACAATAAGCTAGTGTCTAATGCTTCGACAACTTTCTAATTGCCTAAAGTGAAAATATTCATAGGAAAAATCGAAGAGCACAAATAGATTTATAATTATTATGTTAAATAGGTCAAGTGATAAATTGTTGGCTTCCCCATTGGTAAAATAGAGTAGTCCATGTTATGACCTCCATGTCGCGTGACGTCATTCGTTCCAGTTGCAAAGTGCCTGTTCACTCTCCGAATTCTGGTATATTCATACGCATTAGTACACACAATAATACTGTCTCGAAAAGGCATAATACTTTGTGCCACTGATATAGTTTGCCGTATTCATTCAATAAGCATACGCAAAATTAACATAGTGAAGAATATTTTCAAATAATTCGTACAAGTAAAATAGGGACTATACCATAAAACCTCTGAAAGAAGGAGTGATGCGGTCGTTGAGGATGATCCACTTCGCCATTGCTGAATGTAATCGCCGGGTTGAATTAGATTGTCAAGATTTTCATCAAATTTTTCTGAGAGATTAGCTTCAAACAAGCTGGTTTACGCTGTCACTGTTAAGCTAAGGTTTTCGTGCATCATCTGATGTGGTTTTCAGACGTCTGAGTGCCGATATTTTGGAGTACGCGGCATTATTATTTGTGGATTTTACTGGCGGGCAAAATGCTGCAAGTCTCGTTCTCTTAACGCTGCGACTATTGGACAAGGTATGGTTGTAAAGATTCTAAAAAACAAAAACGTTTTAAAATGAAAAATTTAATCATGCAAAAAATATTGTGTACGTCTCACTTCAAAATTGATTATTGATCTTATGTAGGATACAGTCAGGCATTTATTAGTCGGGATAACAAAAGTGAATGAAACAACCAAGACGTGAAAATATACAAAATGAAATAATTAAAACCATCTTATCAATGAGATTCGTATGTTTCTGAATTTTAGAGTTCCGTATACTCAATTGACAAGTACCTCATGTATCTTTTTACACCACCCCATTCCCTTTCAGGCATCGTGATAGACACAATAACATGAGTCATTGGTTGGAGCTCCGTGCCCTGGTGTTCTCAATAAGGGATTCGGGAAGCCGATTTGTTATTGTCCTGTTTTTGTCCTGCAAACGCCCTGTGTTGTCCTGCATGTTGTTTGGGGTGGTTTCCTTTGCCCAATTGGACTGGAATGCCGTCATGTCATTAAAATACCTTTAAGTGAGGCGTAAAACTCCACTGAAACAAACAATCTAAACCCCTGTTAATGTCAACCTCCGTGCAATGAAATGAACTGGATAATAATTGAGTCACAAACTACAGCATTCATTCAAGACTAGGCGCTATGTAAGGGGATCACTGCCAAAAGGTCTATATGTATGACGTGTAAACTTGTTCGTTATGATTAGATCAATTCTAACCTCGTAATTACCCATGCATCTTATGTGAAAATGGGCTTACGGCACAGGCAAAACCAGGCTGATTTCAGGGTGGTTTTTAACAGATTTCTTCCCCTTTTTCTGCCAAAAAGAGCACACAAAGTCGTCCTTATATGAAGTGAAATACCCTTAGTTAGGTTCAACTTAGGCCATTAAACACCAATCAATTGATCAATTATTCAGATTTTTAGTGTTTTCTTGGAATTTGACATTGACTGTACTCAGTGTACTGTAACTAATATAACCTGTGCCCAAGGCGGATCTTGATTACCAAAGTAGTAGACATAAACATCAAGGTGATAAATTTTACATTAAACATGCACAAATGGGTAGCGCAGACACTATGACATCAAACTGTTTACTACTCTATCTGACACATTGAGTGATTATAGGGCCAAGCCCATATTCAGTTTTTACACCCAGTATGTCGAAGACCCTGGTCTTATTAATTCCAGGACTTTTTTTTTTCTGATGAAATTATCTGCTTTCAGTTTTTTTTAATTTTAAATTTATTTCAAAGGTAGATCATTTATCAAATATTCAAAACTTCATTTTATTTCAATTTAAAAATATCTTACACAATTGAGATTACCGTACAGTATTTAAACAAAGCATTGCTTTCAAATGAAAGAAAACAAATGTAGACTTGTTTTTCTACCATTCATGTTTCACATTAATTTAGCAGAAAAGTAGTAATATGCATGCTCGCAGACACTTTATGGATACTGCCTATTAAGTTTGTTTTTCAGCTATGGGATTTTTTTTGTTTCTAAATTTGGAGGTACCCTACTTCAGAGCCTACAGCTCAGAACAAGTCACAATTTAAACTTGAAATTTCTTTAAGAAATACAATTGTATATTGCAGTTGAAAGGTTTGCAGATTGATATCTAATGATGTTCATACCATAACTTTTCTCTGATCACCTTAGACCTGGCTAGGTTAGTAAGTTGTGACATTCTGAAATTCAATCAAAAATTACTGTCCCCCAAACTGAGGCCCATATATGTTAACACCACTATTTGACTGATGAAAAAAAATTAACAACTGATTTGGTAATTACAGTAAATTATTGTTTGTTTGTTTTTGTGAATCACATGGAAGTTTTGGAGGAAATAAGGAATAACAGCTGCTGATTTTAACAGACCTGTGAGGACAGAATGAGAAACAGCCATTTTGTTTTGGACACATTGAAAGCATGGGCTGAAAGACGTTTCACTTTCTCTGAAAATACTCTATATTGAGTTTATCATAATTTTAGCGGCTTTAAACACAAATCAAACAATCAAGCCCTAGTAGTGACTATTTATTTCTCTATTTTCCAGGTATAATTGATGTTTTACATGGTACCCCTCGGCTGACAGTTGACTGACATTTAACAACAAAATGAGCTTCAGTAGTGACGAGGTGAATTTTCTGGTGTACAGATATCTTCAGGAATCAGGTAAGCAGCTTGATTCAAACTTTACAAGTTTTCTGAGGGCCTTTCTTACTCCTCCTTTGTTAAGATGAACTGGCGATGTCCAGATCAATTATAATAGAATATTTTGGAACATTTAAAATGACCTCGTTCTCTGAATCTCTGTTATGCTGACTTTGGGACCAATACAGTGTCCATGATGATGTATCTTACAATAACACGTGGAACATAGTGAAATCTGGTTGAAAATCTCTGGTCTTTGTCTTTGAATTAACTGTGTAGGATAGTACTCATGGTCTTGAATGCTCCATTAGAATGCATTTTTAAAAAATAATGCCAAAAGTTCACATTATAAAAGGCAAACAATGTCATGTTACATTGTATTATGGGAAGTAGGTCAACTATGGAAACTGTATTGTTACAATTACAGAATGTACAGCTACAAACAACTGTACAGCTGAAAAAACAAAAAGTAGCTTGGTTGGCTATTGCGTTCAAAACTATTGGTTTAAATCTACAGTTTAATGTATTGCTAATTTACTCCATAGTAACTTACACCCCTGGTCATTTACCTTGAAGATCGCAAGAATGTCTAAAAGTTTTGGTCGAGCGGTTGACAATAATGGGGCAAAAAAGTATGCCATATTATTATTTGTATCCTGTTGTAGACTGAATGTGATATCCTTCCTATTTAAGTACCTCTCTTCAAATTTTATCTGTTTTCTTTTGGGTGCTTCATGCGCATTACTGCTCTCTGAGCTACATGTAGTCGTAAAAGACTGGTGTCGCGGTCAAGAACTTAGAAGCCGTCCTATTGATTTGTATCCTGTGCTTCCCGTAGTTGTGTATTGTCCTTGTTTACTGCACGTTTGCCAGTGACATTGATTCAATGGAGGTGGTTTCGTCCATTTGGCTGGAATGCCACCATTTGAGAGAAATAACCTCAAGATTATTGGAAGAATCAAAACAATTCATGAGATTCATGTTACTTGGTTTGTAATTGTTGACGGAACTTCTTTTTTGACCATGCGAAGCCTTAATCCTGTAGTAACTGATGACTGTCAGTCACTGTTAATTTTCTGGATTATAGGGCCAACATTATATTGTATGTTGCAGACTAGGGGTTGATGCTTAAAAGGGCATAAACCCCAATCAAATTAATACCAAACTTCTGAAAAATTATGTCATGTAATAAACCAACAAATGATTGTTGTTAATGGCATAGGTAAATATTTTGTTAGTACTGGTTTGTTATGCAAACACAAACATGTGGATTTTCACCAAACAAAGAGAGCCTGCCAACACATGTGATGAAAATTCACATACATTCAGGCCACCATTTAAAGAACCTCTGACAGCTGTACAAATCTACTTGAAGGTCTATCCAAGTGCATGGACCAACTTTGATTTAAGAATGCATTGACCATTTGTCATTTTCACTTAAAGTCACATACGCACCCAAATATTCTGTACTTTGGGTTTTCACAGAATCACATGAATTATATTTATATTTTCATAAAAAAAGTGAAAATTAGAGGTATTCCGTTAATTCAACCCCCGTATTTGACGATAAAAGTAGCTTAAAAGCCTTGTAAAAGTAAAAAAAATCTTAAAACCCTGCCAGAAATTTTAATTGGAAAATGTGTCAATCTGCTGTCACATCTCAGGCACACTTTGATGTACCGACGTCACACCGAGTCAGCCACACCCCTTACAAGGTTCAAAATGTTGGCTCGTTACAAACAAGGTCATTCACCACGGCTGGATCAAAGTCTTTGTGAGCAAATATGTCCAGCCCATTTCCCGTTAAATTCGAATAACTACTAGATTTGTCAAGCTTTTTACCCAATGAATATTTTATTTTTTTAAAGTGACTTTAAATTTTTGAACAAACTCTTGTAAAAATTAAGTCAAACGGAACTAGTTGAAAAATCCAAATTTTGGGTGCGTATGTGACTCTAACATTAACAGATCTGCCATTTTTTATTGTGCTACGTTTTATAAAGCCATGCCCTAAACGGTTTCACTATTTAATTAATTTTCTGCTTTGACTATTATTTGACATAAAACTCAGGGGTATTTCATTTTCAATCACTTAAAGTAAAAATTATTTGGTGGAAAATCATGAAGAAACTTTTTAAAATCAACCCCTTATCTGGGACCCGGCAGGCACCAGAAGAGGTAATACTAGTTTCACACAGCCTCTGCTAAGTTGCACTGTATATTATAATGTATAACTAACAATACTCCAAGAATCAAGTTTTTCAATTAAATTTTTATGCAAAATGAGAACAGAATAAATTGGAGGGTGAGAACACAGGCAATGTCAAATTAACCCTTACCAAGCACATGTCTATCCTGAGGAATACAGTGTTAGCCAGAAATCAAAAAGAGGGTGTCTCATTTGATATTTTCCCTATCTTTCCCATGTTAAATTTGATTGAAGTAGGGTGTCTCAAATGGCTTTTGCGTGTCTCAAAGACACTGAGACACCTCTCTGGCTAACACTATGCTTTGCTTAAGTTAAGTGAGGAATATAGTTTGAAATGATTCATTTGATTAAAGGATGAAATGTACCTAATTTGAAGCCATGATTAACAAATTTTTACATGTTGAATAGCGGATAAATTTAGTCAATATACTACATGTACTTGAGTATAAAATGAATTCATGACATCAAAGAAAACTGGGTCACCAAATCTGTGATGTGATTATTTGATCTAACTCACAACTGAAAAGATTTAGGTGAGATCAGCTGAGCTTCTTTGCAATGCAAATTCACAACCATGTTTTATTGAACGTACCGTAAGTTCAGATACACTTTCCTCAATATATTTTTTTAGCTTTATAAAGTGTGATTAATGTACGTAACATGTATCGTGCAGGGTGCATCAAGTTTGAGGCTTTTAGAAGAAACCTGGGGAAAAAAATCCAGGCAGATCTCACGTGATGTTTAACTACTCCAATACAGATTGATTGATAAAGGGTTTTGTAAATAAAAGTTTCTTAGCACAATCAAAAGTTGTGCTCAAGTTACATGTATGGGCAACGCCATGGTTGAGTGTTGGACTATGGAGCCCCCTTCACCGTGCCCGGAATAGGTTCAATTCCCCCTGTGGACCTTAGGTATATATGGGAAGGTTTCTGGTGGCTGGGTAGCTATTTTTATGAGGATTCTTCCGGATTTCCACCATACACCGGCAATACAAAGTTGTCATATAGGTGAGATACCGTACTCTTGAATACGACATTAAACACCAATCAAACAAATAAATCAAGTTACACGGATGTCACTGGATGACATAACATTTTGTTATCGTTATGTCACAATTGTCACTCGAGTTCACAATGACCTTGGGATACAGGCAATCATACAGTATATTGTCCTCATCACTTCCTACAGTGTTTAATTTTCTGTTTCATGAATAACCACTCAATACAATACCCAGTCAGAGCTGGTCGAATCCTGTTTCTGTTATTTAATTGTTAACGGAAGTGCTCCAGATTTTAATATCATTAACATGTATGCTAGGCCTGTGTGTAGCTACCCAGCTTTCCTCAAACAATTGTGCTGGCCAATGACCTGTGATTAGAACATAGATATATTATAGTCAAGTTGGGTTAACATTGGATAGGCAAGTCTGTGCTGTAAGGTTTTCTCGGGTAACCTAAAAATCGGTCCTCTAAAATTTTTCTGGATAACCTAAAAATAG